>JAVHZZ010000005.1:268942698-269142698 GCA_036250195.1 Mixophyes australis
ACTGAAAGTTGTTTCTGTGTAATAGTTTCCCAGTAGCTCTTTAGCAGGTCTGACGTTTATAAACGCAGTGAATACACTTGTACATTTCCCATTATTCAATAACGTATAATTCTACCAGCAGTCAGATCTAACTTTCCGGCAGAATTGTTTACTGTTGTTGCCTTCAGGTAGAATCTGCTGGGTGGATTAAGTTCCCAAAACGTTTGTGTGTATTACCCTGTATTTATCATATCCAAGGGCCACATAAATATGTACATCGGTCTAGAACATAGTCGCATGAAGGTTGACTTCCCTAGTCAAAATTTTAAATTTTGCAAGGAAATATTTTTCACGGTTTATTTTCCTGACATATATTTTGGGTCAGTTTGTCAACTAAATTATAAAACCGCTAAAAAAAGGGTCATTTAAGATACAAAAAAGTAGCGGAGTAGACCTAATTAATTCCTTGATTTTAACACATGGCGCGTAAATAGATTCACTCTCCAAAGAGCAATCTCATGGTCCATCTTTGATAAATAAGACTTGTAAGTGTATTAACAACCTCTACCCCCATCACTCACACATTACTATGTTATCACTATGTTGCTGTATTCTCCCAGCTTGTTCTTGTAGCTAGTTATGGTAGTTTGATAGCCACAGGTTGTTTGAGCCACATTATCGGTCAGGATGTCTTGATACAGTCTTTTGCGATGCTCCTATCTTATGCTTTATATGTGGTTCATTATCACATGCTTTGTGAAGTTGTATTTAGAAGAAATCAATAGGTTTTCATTGACAAATGATGATCTTGTTGAACTGTTATATGAAGCAGCTTCTGATGTGCCTCTATCTCCCCCCACATCACAGCTACGCCAAAGCTGCTTTTTGCCTAGAGGAACTGTTACTGACCAACCCACACAACCACTTCTACTACCAGCAGTTTGCAGAGGTGAGTACTGCACGTGGCTGAGTTAATTAAGCTGGTTGTGTTTGACGTGTGGCACCTAATACTAGTGATCATTGACTGTCATTAGCTGCTTACTGTTCTCCTGACAGGGTAGACAGTGGGGCTACAGCTGTTCGTCTCCTAGAAGTCCCAGAATGCACTGCCATCCTCTTCATGGGAGGAGTACTGTGTTTATGGACAACATACTTTCTATCAGTATCTCTGCGGCTGGCAGTGTATGCTGGGACTTGTAGTTGTACAATGGTGGGAGAGCCACCGATTGTCAATACTGCTCTACTGCTAGCAATAGAAATGCTTTGGTGACTTTGCTATATAACACAGTAGCTAAATGCAGTCATCTATAGAGTAACATATCTATATAAATCTTACCCATGTATAGATGGGTTTTATTATGAAGTAGAGGAATATATGTACTGTATATAAAGTGTTCATCATCATCACTCTACCAAGTTTGCCGATCAGTGGCAAAAAAAAAATCAATATCTGCCCAGCTGTAAATGAGCCTCTTAAAGATTTAATTTTAGTTGGTTCATCAGAATAGTTAATCATTTTTCTTATACATATTCCATAAATGTAATTGATTGAATTTATTAAAACAGATATGGTATTAATGTTTGGGAAGCTTATCTGAATTAAACCATTCAGAATCTTCTTCCTCTGTGGTGCTCCAACTATATATTTCTCTAGTAAGATTGGATTAAAGCCCAGATAGATAGAACGGATAGTGTAGCATTAAGGACCCTAAGAAAAATACTGTATATAACTATATGCGTTTACCTGTGTGTAAGAAGTATGTATCACTAGAGAAATAGGGCAGCACAGTGGCGTAGTGGTTAGCACGTCTGCCTCACAGCATTGGGGTCATGAGTTCAATTCCCGACCATGGCCTTATCTGTGTGGAGTTTGTATGTTCTCCCTGTGTTTGCGTGGGTTTCCTCCGGGTGCTCCGGTTTCCTCCCACACTCCAAAAACATACTGGTAGATTAATTGGCTGCAATAAAAAAAAATAATAATAAAAAAAAAAAAAAATTGACCCTAGTCTCTCCCTCCCTCTCTGTCTGTCTGTGTGTGTGAGTGTGTGTATAGTAGGGAATTTAGACTGTGAGCTCCAATGGGGCAGGGACTGATGTGAATGAGTTCTCTGTACAGCGCTGCGGAATTAGTGGCGCTATATAAATAAATGATGATGATGATGATGATGATGATATCACGTAGCTGCATCACAATTGGGGTTATATATATGTCTGTGTTCAGTATTTTTTAGTATTATTTTTTTATTTCACAGGTGAAATACACACAGGGTGGTCTTGAAAACCTTGAACTTTCTAGAAAATACTTCTCCCAGGCTCTGAAGCTGAACAACCACAATATGAGAGCTTTGTTTGGCCTCTATATAGTAAGTTATGTGGGTGCGCATATTACTGGGGGCTGTGGCGTGCGCGTGAGACTGTACAATACAACTGACATCTTAGGTCACATGTGGTAACCATCATAACCTATTTGTCAGGAGCATTACACATTTACACCCATAACTCCCCTTGTCATGAAAACCTCGGCAACACTAACAAGACCCCAGAGTATAGGGGTTCTCTATAATTACCGGGCTGGAATATTCACCTCTTCCATAGGATTTATTTAGTAATAGATACTAGTATTTCATTGTCAGCATTTTTTTGTCTTTTTAACCATGTGACAGCAGTCAGAACATAGGGAACATTGACTGTTATATGCATAATGCTGTGTATACATACACGTTCCTACTGCTACAAGCTGCATGCACTATATTTCCCGCTGACAAACGGAGCAGATATCCTATTTCACTAGAGATCTGCAACTTGCAAGTAATAGAATTACATAGGCCACATAATAATTAAAGTACACTCTGGCAAATGCTGATCTATAGATATAGCTATATATCATATTTAATTATAAGAATATAGTAGCCTAATTATATTATATAACATTCCTATAATATTTAGCAAGTCACCTCTCCAACTCCATTCTAAGGTATTACAAAGCCTCCAAGTTCTTCTACTACAAAGCCCCTAATGTAAAGACGGTCTGACACTTTTCAGATAAATAGATTTTTTGCTATCTATGTTTTCTCCGTCCAGGACATAGATAAACAGTGTAGTATGCTATAGCATCCTGAGCCGACTTGAGTGTCGGACAACTTACAGGGCAATGCTGGTTTTCAGACTGCTTCCTTTATTCTGTTACTGGTCTTGTAAACCTTGTGCGTTAGGGATGTAGCGTTCCTGCAATTTTTTCACTGCATGCAAGTGGAGCTGGATTGGATCTGGCAAATTATCTGCAATCCAGACTTTTTTTTCCGTGATAACTTGATCATTATGGTTCAGCAGTGTTAATGTGGGAATTCCGAACCCTCAGTCTACAGCATTAGGTTCTATCTAATTAGAATGTTGTTCTGTGACACTAACCAAAGTTTCAGTGTCATCCACGTATGATTTTCGAGCAGATTGAATTCCCTTCAATGAAATTTTGTGGCGTTCTGTGATTACACATTGTTATTAACATTTTATTTGTGGATTGTGAAGGATTTAAACTTTTTTACTGTGAAAATTAGACACTTGGGGGTATATTTACTAAACGGCGGGTTTGAAAAAGTGGAGATGTTGCCTATAGCAACCAATCAGATTCTAGCTGTCATTTTGTAGAACGCACTAAATAAAAGAGAGCTAGAATCTGATTGGTTGCTATAGGCAACATCTCCACTTTTTCAAACCCGCAGTTTAGTAAATATATCCCTTGGAGCCAGTGATATTGTTTTACTTATTTAAGATATTACTAGAATATTTAGAGGTTGAATTGATTATTTGTCTCTATCAGTTTTCATAGAAATTGTGGGGAAAAAATCCCTTACATGTGTTTTATATTTACTTAATATGTTATTTTTTAAAAAATTTCAGTCTTCAATCCATATTGCTTCCAATCCCAAAGCCAGTGCAAAGATGAAGAAGGATAACGTGAAGTTTGCAACTTGGGCTGCTAATCAAATCAAAAGAGCTTACCAGGTAGATCACACACACTTATTACTTGCATGAGTCTGTACAATCTGTCACTTGAAGAATGTCCTGTGCTCTAGCTCCCTACACTAACCGCTTTCAATTTATTTTTGCCTTCACAGTGGTAGACATTTATGGATTACACCTCCTTTTCTGGTGCACAGAAAAGGTGGTGTAATCCATAGATTTTAAAAACCATATCGGATCATTTTCCTAGTTTTCAAAATGAAAGCAAGTGTCTGTTTCAACCTGTCATCCATTTCCATCAATGTCCCCAAGTCTGTCTGCTGACTATTCAGCAGCAGTGCAATCAAAATTAATGTGTTGTTTGAACTTTTTTCCTCACCCAAAATCTGTGTTTTGCGTAATGCCTTCCCAGTTCTTATTGAAAGTATATTTTACAGAAATATTTACAAAGTATACTTATATAAAGGGATTATCTAATTCAGGCAGTTGTTTTAACTTTTTAGATATTTCAGGGTAAAAGCGTAACTAAAGTCAAAAGTTGTGTTGCCTAAAATCATTATTCTGGGTTCTACAACTTGCTGAAAATAAATCCTGATACTTGTAATAGGACCTCTGCCTGAAATTGCCTATTGAAGACTCAGAAAAAAAAATGATGCTGCGGTTTGACAGATATGTTATTAATGAAATACTCTTTTTAGCCACATGTGTATATGGAAAAAAATAGTGCAGTTAACAGTTTGTGCCTATGATAACAAGTGTTGCCTAAAGAAGGTCATTTGTCAATGGCCTATTTTTCAGATCCCAGCAACAATGAGGGTTTTCTTCCCATTCAATAGACAATTTCAGGCAGAAGTGCCATTTCAAGTATCAAGAGTTTTTAGTTACCAATGTGGTTGCAATCTTAAAATAATTAAAATCTCTGCCCTGTGTCCAGCAAACCTGTTGAGTAATGTTTGTAAGAAAGCAGATTTATCTCTACAATCTTCGTAATACACGACCGTTGTGGTTTATTTAATTCACCATGGATTAAGCCACCATTGTGAAACACACAAGCAATATAAAGATCAACAACAATTATATTGTGCCACTAATTACCACCAATGTTTTAATGCCACAGCTTTTTATTTCTGATATTGAAACTTTGCACATATTACTGAGATCCTAGTATTTTAGCAAGGGAAGAGAGGTTTGGAATTGTGATTATTAATAATAATAATCACATCAATCCATCCTAAAGGCTACTGCAAGATTGATTTTCCTCTCTCACCCTGCACATCTGCTGCAAATCCCTACACTGGCTTCCTGTGTCCTCCAGAATCCATTTCAAATTACTCACCCTTACCTACAAAGCCCTCAACACCACCCCTGCATACATCTCAAATCTCATATGAAAATACTTTCCCTCCAGCCCTCTTATATCTACCTCTGACCTGCGCCTTGTCTCGTCTCTGGTAACCACCTCTCACTCTCACCTACAAGACTTCTCCCGTGCTGCTCCCCACTTATGGAGTTCCCTACCACGCTCAATCAGACTTTCCCACAGCCTTCAAATCTTTAGATGCTCTTTTAAAACCCATCTCTTTTTTAGAGGTGACCTTATCGCCGATAACACTATTTACACTAATGTACCCTCAAAACTGTCCCAATCTCCCTCTGAGCCACACTCGCTCCTCTTGTCTCAGCTGTGCCCTCTCCCACTTAGAATGTAAGCTCTCTAATGAGCAGGGTCCTCCATACCCTTTGTTTTCATGTCTGTGTTTATGTTGTCTGCCTTGTATGTCTCTGTTTTATGTATGTACTGTTTTCCTTACTGCACAGCACTGCAGAGCACTGTGGCTCCTTACAAGCTACAATAATAATAACCTTTATTTAAAGGGCACATTATAGTAATGCACCAGTAGTATATGTGCCCTGTTGTCTCCAGGCATTGATCACATACACTTAAATCCATGTTTATAACCATATGTTAAACACTCACACACAAGTATAATCCACCTATCAGCGGATCATTCACAGTAGGCTAATTACAAGCAGTTTGCTGTTGCTAACGATTGTCATCATCCATTATTTGCACCTGCCCTGGACCACTAAGATTAATACGACTTGGACAGGCATATATGCATCTGCTTCCCGCACTAATCCACCCTTACTGTACTCTGCCTACGTTAGACCGCCCGTTCTCTTCCTCGCTGCGCCTCTGCAGCTGTAAGTACCAGAATGCAGCAAACCTGCAAAGGCGCAGATGCGGGCATCCCTGTTTGTGGGTATGAGCAGTGCAATTTCATGCTAGATACACTAGTCCTCATCCTGCATCAGCCCCAGTGTGTGTTTGTGTAGCATACCAAAGCATGCAGTGTTTGCATTTGCACCCCTCTAAATTAAAATTCAAATGTCTGTCGCAGTTGATATCACTGGCCGGAATTTATTGTGCAAAATGTAACAGTAGTCCACATAAATAGACCTTTGTTTTTTAATAATAGTGTAAAATACCCATAGGGTTCATTTTATAATTAGGACTGCCTACGTAACATAAATGGTGTATATATTCTCTTGTACAGTGTATCTAACAGGCCCTCTCCCTTCCTGGGGCAGGGTTAGATGGAGACTCCACCATGGCCCAATGTAAGTGGATATTTATGGTACAACACAAGTAGCTTTTCACTTTGTACAATGCAGACCTGCTGACGTCAGGCTGATGAGGCAGCGTCTGCTCTATGAAGATAGAGGACTCTCCAGTTTCATCACGTGTAGCTACATGTTAGATACACTCTCTGAGAGTGTAGATAACCAGTGATTGAGCTAGATAGACATTTCTGCTTGGACTTATACTTGCTCCATTTAATTATACAAATATTAAAATATCAAAATTAAATACAGTTAACGCTACAATTTAGTGTGATTTACTAATGTGGTAATTAATTTGACTTGGCACACAATTCAGATGTGTTAATTATTTGGTCATTTCATGAAGTGCAGTAATAATAAAGTATTTGCTGCTTCACTTTGGGGTAATTGGTTTAGCATGTTTAAAAGCAGAAGAATTTTGGCAGAGAGAGACAAATTACATTACTGCTTAGACAGTGCATTAATGTGATCCTTCTCACTTTTATTTTCCAGTAAAATACGTTTTTTTGGACAGGTTATTGAATTTTAATCTGACCAGTGTTTGTAATTGCAGAAGTGGCAAAACCGCAGTCTTTTTGGTATCACCATTTCATTTCATACAGTCTGTTCCCTATAATGAATGTGGACAAAATAATTGCTCATCAGAGGAAATTACCTCAATCAACGAGCGGTTTCCTATTGATGAGAATTATTTGTGACAGCTTACTTACTTAAGGGTTTGAAACTTTACAATATTATCCAACACATGAATTGAATTTGTTAAATTCTAAGAAAATTAGATGAAGCAAAGCTGTGTGTGTATGCATATCTTTGTGTTTGTAAACACACATGAATGGTAAATGTTATCCTCTCGAAATGTTGCTATTTATGAATCTTTCCGATATCTCTCAAAACTCCAACCCTCCTCTTTCTCCTTCCTTGGTAGTCCCAATATCACAAAGATTGGGCAGCTGTTTCCAGCAATGTTTGATATTATCCAGGCACCTCTGCCCAGGCGTATAGACTGTACCTACCGGTCAGAGGCTGGATGGTTGTAGTTCTTAACCAAACATAGTACAGTCCTTTCTGTAGATTTCTCCAGGAGATACTGTCGCCTCGGTGGTCTTTTTAGAAATAAAATCCTGGAATGGACATTCCCATTCATTCTGATGTGTTTGATCCATAGCCTTTTTTTGATAGAAAAAAATTAACAATGTTTTATTGAACAGACTTTCTCCCCCCCTCACCTACTAAAACTCAGGTATATGAGCATGGTGAATGCCCCCTAATGCCATCTCTGATGTCCGTGTTCCTTATGCCTTGGTGCAGGAGGTATGCAGTTTTATCCATTGTACTAGAGAAGGGGTAGGTTTTATATTTTAAGATGTATTTAACTGTGGGATTCTCCTTTTTAATCCAAGGTTTAATCACATGTAGCATGTCTGAAAATGGCTTATAGCCTACAGTGAAGAACGTTCGTCGTCATTACCATCTGTTCCACAAATCACTGCTTCTCCATTTCTATTCTTTCGTTAGTCTACTCTACCTTAAGGCCTTCGCCCTCAATTTCCCCCAGGCATATAGTAGCCTGGAGTATACTGCAGGGGTGCAGTAGTATTAACCACGGGATTTTACAGTTTTAGTGGTCTGGAGAAAAGAGAATTTCTTATTGTTACCAGTATATTTATGATTTATATTCAAATATTATAGTTTTCTAAAACGCAGTCTGATAATAAACAAAATAAGTTATTAAAATTAATATTCCCTATATAGCAGCATTATTACTACCAAACATAATTCTGGTGTAGTCATGTTTATAGAAGTGATTTTATCTCGAAAGACTGGTGACCTCTTCTTGTATATAAATGCATTGTGTATTATGTTGTTGTCATCGGTGCATTATATTATGAATTTATTTTTTACTGCAAGATTTTTGTTCTGCATTAAATTATTCACAATGGCCTCTGCTCTTGTCGCCATGTAAGAGTATTATTTAACCAGTGCCTACGCTATATAATATTTTTAGCGTTCTCTCCTTTGCTGTTTACTCAGTGATTGTGTCGTAATATTTCCAAACCTTAAAATTGCTCTATGGATCATAGCTTTTTCTGGAAGGAATTGAACCTCCTGAAGCACCAGATTAAGACCGTTTCTGTTTGAATGGGAGTGAAGAGGTAGAAGAGAAGACCTTCTGCTCTCTTGGATTGGATGTCCTTTACTTTATCAAATAAGAAATTAGTGCCCCTGTACGGCGCCAGCAGCTAAGGGAATAGTTTATAGGTGAATTACACCTAGTACATGGTGTCTGTATCTCTATTGTGCTGTCTGCTTTATGCACCTGTTACAGAAACCATATTTGGCTTAATAAATCTGAAAGCTTGACAGTAATTCTGTATATGAATAATCCTGTGCTGTGTTACGACTGTACAATGCCCATGTAAGAATACTGCTTTTCTGATGCATCGAGATACACTGAATTTCTAGGATAGATTTTCAACGCATTTGGGATTAAAAAGAAAACATGGGTTGGTTGAGCAAACATCAGTGTGTACAGCCTTATAATCATATGAATCTCTGTAATATATAATGATGTGGATCTTTTATGGTATCAGTCTTAGACAACTCCTCCAGGTGTTGTCAAACTACAAGTCCCAGCATGCTTTGCCTGCCAATTGCTGACAGCGTGTCATGTCAGGGGGACCCCCTGCTGCGGATTCCCCTGCTATAGTGCCACCAGCCCCAGCTGGCTAAGCCTAGGGCTGGTTGGAGGAGAATCGGGGACACCAAGCTGCCCACCCCCCCACCCTGATTTTTTATATATATATATATATATATATATATATATATATATATATATATATATATATATATATATATATATATATATAGAGAAAGAGAGAGAAGAAAGCCAGCATGTGTGATTTTCATGGGCCAAATGTTATATTTAATAAAGCTAAAATGTCGTACAATAGAATGTACCTAGTGTTTCAGAGAAGCGGGTTCCACAATAAAGCCTCAGAAGATTATCAGTTGGACATCCCTGGTTTACAGAATACATAGTTTGCTCCTCCTCTTGGCCCGAACAACCTCTCTGATGTTTGGATGAATGACAACTGGTGGAAGACGACATTTCTCCGATTTCCAGTGTCAAGAAAATCAATAAAACCATGATAAGAGTCTAATTATACAAATAGACACTATGCCAATCACTTTACATTAAGTAAATACAATAAAAAAAATAGCACAACTAACTTCAAATTGTAGATAAAAAATAAAAGTAGCACAATTAGGAGGTACTTCAGGAGACACAGAATTTACATGAAGAACAGAGGAGAGAGAACAAGCCTTCATACTGTGTTTTCTCTTTCCAGGGAGATCTGTCTTCCAGTTAGTTATGCAGACATAACAATTGTGCTGTCATACAAGGAGAGTAATCACCAGAGTTCAGTTTACAAGTGCTCTGTAAGCACTGTGGTCTGGTGATTGGCAGTACCTAGTTTTTGTTAGTGATAACTGTAGTTTGTGTGTCAGTGTCGTGTTAGTGATAAGAAGTTATTTGACAAGTTGCAGGAATGAGTTCTCTTCCCTGGTCTGTGGATATACCACGTAACCCGCCTTACTGTTGTATAGGTTTCTGTCTCGGTCCTCCCTATAACAAGAGTTGCTGCATACAAAAGGAGTAGGCAGACAGGAAGGATTTTGTTTTTCAGTTAAATCATTTTTAGTTACTTATAGAGTATCACTGCGGATGTTATATCATTTTATGTAATATAGGGCGAAAAACATTTCCATAGTTCTGTCCATGGTTGTGTATATGCAATTAGGATAAGTCCAGAAGTACTCCATACTGGGTACATCTCTTGATTCTAGCAATGCAAGATAGAAAATTATTCCCTGGAAATGTGTCATGCAGGTTTGCAAAATCTCAATCTTAATAAATCATACCTCTGATTTTTGTACCTGTATACTTTTTTCATAAGTTATCATACAGATAAACTGATGGTGGGACCATCCTGTGGGCTGAAGTATCAATGGCACTTTGATATCTTGCATGAGCGTAACTTCTTATAGGAAGGAATACACAGACATATTCGTTCCAGTAAGGCTATTCGGTGTGTGCGTAAGATGACCAGAACATTGTCCACATACGTAGTGGGCTAAGTGAGCAAAAGCAGAGTTTTCAGCCCTTTGACTAGCGGGGCCCTGCTGGTGGGGTTGGGAGATGATTGCTATCGGCCATTGTTTGCGGTTATTTGTAGTCATCTGACGGCATCACTTGGGGCTAGATTATGGCAGCTTGAGTGGCCAAAATTACAGCCTATACTTCATTCAAGCAGGATATATGATATAACCAGGATTTAGACAGAAACCGCTAGTACAATAATGCCGGATATGTGGTAGAGCCAGGATTCGGGTAGAAACCTGTAGTACAATAATGCCGGATATGTGGTAGAGTCAGGATTCAGGTAGAAACCTGTAGTACAATAATGCCGGATATGTGGTAGAGCCAGGATTCAGGTAGAAACCTGTAGTACAATAATGCTGGATATGTGGTAGAGCCAGGATTCGGGTAGAAACCTGTAGTACAATAATGCCGGATATGTGGTAGAGCCAGGATTCGGGTAGAAACCTGTAGTACAATAATGCCGGATATGTGGTAGAGTCAGGATTCAGGTAGAAACCTGTAGTACAATAATGCTGGATATGTGGTAGAGGCAGGATTCGGGTAGAAACCTGTAGTACAATAATGCTGGATATGTGGTAGAGCCAGGATTCGGGTAGAAACCTGTAGTACAATAATGCTGGATATGTGGTAGAGCCAGGATTCGGGTAGAAACCTGTAGTACAATAATGCCGGATATGTGGTAGAGCCAGGATTCAGGTAGAAACCCTAGTACAATAATGCCGGATATGTAGTGGAGCCACAAATGCCTGTAGTACAATAACAAATGGGAAATGGTGTAGTCAGGAGTTAACAGAATCCAGTCGTACTATAAATCAAGACTAAAACAAATACCTGTAGTATAATAAAGTGGGATACGTGGTGTGGCCAGAATATATAGATTATAACACATGCTTTGCTGTAAGTTTGTCCCATTTTTCATTATTATATTACATTGAATCCATCACCAGTACTTACCTTATCAAATCGTGAGTGTATAATAAAAAGAAAAGCTGTTCCCAGTGATTGATCAGGACGCTCAGTTACAGGTCAGAAACAGGTTAACGGCGCTCCTCGCTCCTCGCTGGAACTGTTTCTTGATCACATAATCCTTCCACACACATCATACCAGACTTACTAAATGAACTTAACTTAGGGGAACACTCATAAATCAGAGCTAATACGCAAAATTGCAGAAAATCAGCCATTATATTGAAAATTTATTAAGTGTTTAAATGTTCACATTAGACTAAGAAAATATTTCCCTTACCAAAAGCAAATTACAGAAGTGTTCTCTAGAGAAAATCACAGTTTATTGCCGGTGTATTGAAAATTACGCCTTTCACTGACAAAAGCCAGCCAGTTACCTGCTTAATATGTTTAGTGTAATCAGGCCGATGAGTGATGGGGCTGTTAGAAAACTCATTTTAAAATCAGCATGAAGTACTCAACAGCTCCCAATTCAAAGGGTTTCAGTCAACTAATAGAGCTGCCTGGAAGTATAATTGTAGGAAGATCTAATTGGCCGGGCTTAATTTCTTCCTGAGTAAATACTTGAGAGTGGAAATTAAACCTTAGTTTAATGGTATAGACGACTGTTAATCTTTCCCAGCGCTGCTGTGCTATCCAGAGTCAGCCAACGCCTGCTCTTTGAGCTGTGCAGGTTACCTAGGGAGGATCTTGTTCTCTATATATTTTTTTGCAAATGGTGCAGAACATGTAGCAAACACGTTTTAGGGTTATATTTTGACAAGAGGCGTAAAGAGGAACAGACATCCCAAAAGAGGAACATATGAGGATTGAAAAGTTTTATTTTCTATGACCTTTTTGCCATGTCTTTCAGAAATAGTAAATTGGAGGCTGAAGCCTGATATATTATTGTTGACTTTTTTTTTTTATTGCTAGAAGTATCCCCGTATTCTACACACAGTAGACCAGGCCTGGCCAACCTGTAGCTCTCCAGGTGTTGTGAAACTACAAATCCCAGCATACCTTGCTAGGGATTGGATGGCTATCTTCTGGAAAAGCATGCTGGGGTTTGTAGTTTCACAGCACCTGGAGAGGAACAGGTTGGCCATCCCTGCAGTAGACAAAGACATATTTCTTAGCATTCATAGAACTTCAGCCCATGATTGCGCTAAGAAGTAGTGAGATCATTGAGGCATAAAGTGCCTCATAGCTCAGTGATCTCCATCGGTCCTGGTAAAGGTTGTGTTATCCATAGGAGCAAATACACATTTTGCCAGTGAAGTTTGACCTTATTTTTCCCCAGTCCTACATAGATAAAAATAGCACATTAAAAGTGGAACTTGGATCGCTGAAACCGCGCACCTCTGCTAAACGCAGCTCGATTCACTCAAAATTCTGCATCTATACTGTTAGATTACTAGAAACAGTGGTCTATTGCTACTGCAAAGCAGGAGACACATAGATAATGTCTTTCTTTCCCGTAATAAGGTGATATTTTTCATGATTCACAGATTTTCAGAACTTGTGTCCGATGTCTAACGCCATCTGTAGATGTCTGAAGAGCCTATGGGGAGAGCATTACAGGAAAGGGATCTTCGGATCCCTCAACGCATCTTAACTGCTCTCCCCTCTGTTGAGTATCACAAAGGTGGCCACTTTGCGTTAGTGACCATAGAGTTAATAGGTGTTCGCCGGGAAAGCTGTTTATTGTGACTGCTGTTCCAAGAGAACACTTTTTTTTAATAAATGGTCATGATCTTTCATTACTTATCATTGCGATAAGAAAAGAAAATGATCATTCCAAAAAACGGTTATTGTTCAATATGCCGTGTATTAGCGATCTAGTGACCTCGAACTGGCTCTTGTGGTTCCTGGTCACAGCGCGGGATCCAGGAGTTTGGCTGTAAATCCTCTTAGTACTCTAGTAGAAAACTATAAGTTAAATTAAAGAAGAACTCTTTGTGAAAGAAGAATTTTTCCAGGCAAAAGTCCCGTCCCTGAAGCACATCTCTACCTTACAAACATGGTTCGTGCAAAGATAGGAACTGTCAACTTACTAGCGTAACAGGTCCTGAAGTGTTGAAATCGCCAAGCAAAGTTCATATGTTGTCAGCATGGATTTGGCTCTTAAAGCGTCACCTTAGTAGACTGTGACAATGTTGAAAGCTTAACAAAAGTCGGCAGCTTCTTAATGGGGGTCCACTGTACTTTTAGTGGCGTTTTTTGTTTTGTTTTTTTTAGTTAAGACTGTGATTGGTGTTTTGTTTATTTTTACAATCTGAAAGTTGCTTTTCTCTTTTTTTGAAGCGGGTTATAATGTAAGCCAAATAATAATAATCACTCTTGTTTGTAGCTTGCAGGTCGAACCATGACAGACACCCAGTCTTCTCTGAAGGCAGTGGAAAACATGTTGGAAACCTTACAAATCACCCAGTCCTAACCTCTCAAAGCCGTAACCTGCCGTCTTTGTTCATGTGAACGGATTGTTACCATCATCGACCCAACTTTCATTTAAGCCTGCACACAGTGGAAGGAGCGAGTTTGTAGCCAATATTCATGGAAATGCAGTCTGTTAATTGGTGAAGAACCGGTGAAATCATTGGGACATGAACATGATCTACGTTAATTTCCTTCTCTATAAATTATTTGTCTTTTCTTAAATTAAAATACTGAAATAACTAAATTGCACGTTATTCTCACCGTTGTTTTAAAGGTGAATGCAAAGCACAGAGATGTAGCCATATTCACCTCCTTGCTATGGCGTTAACAATTTACAACATTTTATAACCATTAAAGCAGTGGTATTAAGGGATTGTTGTAAAATTAAATAGAATTGATCTTTGAATTTTATGTAATTGACTAAAAACGAATCATCATTATTACATTTATTTTACTCCTACACTTTTTTTGTTTTAATGTATTGCAGTAACTCTGTTTAACCAGCAGAGGTCACATTTGCATATGATGTCTACAGAAAGCATTATGTTTGAAGCATGTATCACGTGACAAGGTAGTACCATGATTTTAAGTCTACGAGGAGGTCCACATTTTTGGAAAATCCACTTAGACCTATGGCTATGGTGTCAGATTTGCTGGCATGAGTGGTTGACCCGCCACCAGATTTAAAATAATTAACCATTCTTGTTTGGGGGGAGGGGAGGGGTTATATAGGGGGGTAGGAGAGCGGGTGTGTTGGGTCACACCTAGGCCTCCTTTGTGTTCTCAGGATACTCCAGATTTTTGCTGCTACACATTTTTAACATGAAATGCTCATTTTCCTATAGTTGAGACGTCTATGACGATATATAATAAGGATTAGTGGGAGTAAATGTATATAGCAATTTTACTGCTTTTGGCAACCAGAAAGAGTCAATGGGTATTTCTTATGGACTGAGTGAACGTTGTCACATGAGTGTACTGGTTTTATGTTTCCCATTTATAGGCACTCCTGCATTCTATCCTTCATCATCCCTTCACTGGTAGTATACATTTATAGGCACTCCTGCATTCTATCCTTCATCATCCCTTTACTGGTAGTATACATTTATAGGCACTCCTGCATTCTATCCTTCATCATCCCTTTACTGGTAGTATACATTTATAGGCACTCCTGCATTCTATCCTTCATCATCCCTTTACTGGTAGTATACATTTATAGGCACTCCTGCATTCTATCCTTCATCATCCCTTTACTGGTAGTATACATTTTTCTTTATATTAACCAGGTGGGATGTAGTAAAGCTTGGGGCTATGGAGCAGTGTCAGAGAGGAGGGGGCGATACAGCCAAAGTAATCTAAGGGGCATGTAAATTTGCGTATGTCTACACAACGCGTGTGCGGTCATGGCGTTCCGTATACTCTGCTCTATATGCGGACTGAATAGCTGTATGTGTACAAGCAGACCCATACCGATTGGGATTCACAGACTTTACACCGAAAATTATTGTTATAGTTCCCTTTGTGTCCCAGTTAAGGTTTCAAGAATTAGGACTGCTTCATTTAGTTATTTTTTTAATAAATGAAGTTTGTACTGGGCACTGGAACCAAGTTTTATAATCTATTCTCTTTTCCTTTTTTATCTTTTGTCTCATTGTCTATTTCTATTCTTCTGGACAAAGTGTACTTGACTGGGGTACTTCTGTTGCAGCTTAGTATCCATGGTAATAATGTGTTTGTGTTGCAGCCAGAATAAAGCATTTTGCTTTTTCTGCTGTAAGGGAGCATGAGATTTTTCTTACTGTATTAGAAGTTTTTAAAATGCATATTAAAGTTAGGAAATGACAATACCGAACTGATAAGTTGTACAAGTTAAGCAGATATTAAGTATTCCAGTGCGTTCCTGTTCTCAGATGGAAGAAACTTGGTAGCTTGTCACACAAGCGATTCAAATGTTACTTTTAAACTTGACACTTAATCGCTAAATTGCTGAGACATGGAAAAGCTATAATTTCTATGGACCTCGGTCACAAGTTTAAAAGCTGGCATATACACCGATCAGCCATAATATTGTGTAGGTCCCCCTCGTGCTGCCAGAGAAGCTTGAGGTATAGACTCCACAAGACCTCTGAAGGTGTCCTGTGCTATCTGGCACAAAGACTTTATCAGTAGATTCTTTAAGTCCTGTAAGTTGCAAGCTGGGGCTTCGATGGCTCTTCCAGGTTTTTCCAGCCAAGCCCACCTCACAGATGCTGGATCAGATTGAGATCGGGAATTGGAGGCCAATTTTTGCAGTGTGGCAGGGCGGATTATACTGCTGAAATTGACCACTGCCATCAGGGAATACGGTTGTCATGAAGGGGTGTACTCCCAACAATATTTAGGAAGGTGGTATGTGTCAAAATAGCATCAACGTGAATGCCAAGGTTTCCCAGCAGAACATTGCCCAGAACTTCACACTGCCTCCAGCTAGCTTGTCTTCTTCCCTTAGTGCATCCTGGTGCCATCTTTTCCCTAGGTAATTGATGCGCATGCATCCAGCCGTCCACATGATGTAAGTGAAAATCTGATTCATCAGAACAGGTCAACCTTTTCCATTGCTCTATGGGTCAGGTCTGTCATTCACGTGCCCATTGTAGGTACTTTCAGCGGTGGCCAGAATAGGCAGCCTGTGGGATTGGACCAGATGAGCTAGTCTTTGCTCCCCATGTGCGTCAATGACCCTGTCGCTGGGTCTCCAGTTGTCCTTCTTTGAACCTCTTTAGTGGGTACTAACCACTGCATATCGGCACCACCCCAAGACCTACCGCTTTGGAGATGCTCTGACCCAGTCGTCTAGCCATCACAATTTGGCTCTTGTCAAAGTCGCTCAGATCCTTATGCTTGCCCATTTTTCCTGTGTTCAATACATCGATAACCGACTGTTCTTTTGCTGCCTAATATATCCCACCCCTTGACAGATGCCAATGTAATGAGATAATCCATGTTATTCACTTCATTTGTCAGTGATGATGATGTTGAGGCTGATCTGTGTAGATAACGTGTGTACATTACCCTGTAGAACAGCAGGATGTTCGGACAGTTCCCTGTATTACCAGCTTGTATAATGTTTAATGCATCATGTAGTTCTTCACCAATTTTCTGCTCAGGAAGTGGTATAAACTGTAATTTACAGTACAGTGTTCTCATTGGGTCTGGGAAATCACATGACATTGCACAGACTAGTTGCAGATTCTTGTGGTTTGGGTACAATGAGGGAAGGTATCATTTATCATAACTTGTATGTGTAAAGATGTAATTTGGTTGGGTAAGGACGACTCCCCTGGATGTTTTTGACTGCCAGAGTGAAGCTTTAGCATTATATACCCACCAACCTTCTCTCTCCAGAAAGCAGACATCCTAAGGAATTCAAAACCCATATCATTGTTTGCAGCTAAAAATCTGATGCAGACACAATGTAACACAAAATAGCAACGAATGTGTAGGTACTAAGTGTGTAGAGTATATAACTTTCACGTCAATTTTCAAATGCGTATGGGTTTGCAAACCAACCAGAACTATAGATATGCAAAATTGTAGAAAGAGAAAAAATTAAGCTAAACCAGAATTGTGTCCCTTGCTATTCTGATGCAATTATCATTCTTCTAGAATTACACCCTAAATGTATTATGACTTACATTTATAAGCATATGTTAATAGTGCAACTTTATTACAGTTCCTGTGTACCTTTTGTGGGCTATAATAAAACGTATGTATGTTCTAGCATGTGTGGGGCTTTTTTGGATTAATTTGAGTTTTGGGGGGTTTTTTTTCCTCCCCATTATAAGACACACATTTTTACATTTACTCATATATATATGTATATTATATAATTTATTTTATTACATTCATAAGATTTCAAAATTGGGATACGATTCATCAGCCACGGAACTGCCAGAACTTAATATCGGCCAACCAGCCCGGATGAAGCTACTTCCTGGAGTTTGCATAGGCTGCTGGAGACTAGGTTCCTGTGTGGGGAAGGTTGCACAATGCTCCTATATTGTGGACATGGACAGTACTCTTTACAGACGCAATTGTGTGGACCTGCGAGTACCATAACGGTCAGCGTTGCCAGACTTCAGCAGACGTTATGCCTTATCCTGACAGTGGAACCACACAGTCCAATTGCGTCACTTTCAGATCAGGATGGTAAAAGACCATATGTCGTCATACCAGAGAGCAGTCCAGATCGAAAGCATGGAACATTAAACGGTGGCAGAGAGTATTCCACATACACCATCGGTGTTAGCAGTTGTAGCGGCCGCGACTCTTACCTTCCGTCTGCCGGTGTCCTGGCCGTCGCTATGACGACCGGGACATCACTTCCGGTATCTTCGTCCCGGTTGCTGGGCAACAACCGGGACGCTGGGGATCTCCTGCCGCCGCGCCCGGCCAGCTGTCAAACAGCTGGGCGCGTGTGCGCAGGTATGTACAGGGCCAGCCATTCAAGGCTGTATACGATCAGCCAATTAAGGCTGATTTAGGTTACTGCTGGTACTCTGCAAATATCATTGGCTGCAGGCTCTGCAAATTAACTCAGCCTCACTGCCGGTTATAGCGTTCTGTTCCAGTTCTGCTGCCTGCTCCTGTTCCTATCTTTGGTGTTGTAACCTGTGATTGATTACCCGTGTATGACCTTTGCCTGTTCCTGGACTCTGAACCTGTGCTTCTGACCCTGTTCTATTGCCTGTACCCGGATTCTGAACCTCTGCTAGTGACCCTGACCTATCGCCTGTCCCTGGATCCTGAACATGTGCCTGTGACCTTGACCCTTCTGCTTGTACCTGACATACCCTCTGGTGCTCTGTCCAGTCTACTTATCTCTAGCCTGCCGCTACTCCGTGTGCTACCTCCTGTACCTGTGTGCTGCCGTGTCAGCATAAACTCATACTACTCTGGGCATAAGACATGGGGGCATCTGAGTACCTGTGAGCGTAACCAGTCTCTACGGGAAAGGCGGCTGCTAAAAGTGAAGACCTCTTCTACTAGTTCTATGAGTTTATGCCACACTGGTGACCATAACAATCGGGGATTCCACTTATCCACCACCCTTTTTGTGAAGTAGTTTTTCCTCTGAACCTACTTCCCTCCAGTGTCAGTGCATGTCCTCGTGTTCTAATACTTCTCTTCCTTTGAAGAATCTTTCCCTCCTGTACCGTGATATATTTTAAAGTTTCTATCATATCCCCCCTTTCCCTTCTCTGCTCCAAACTAAACATATTATTAAGATCTTTTAGTCTTTCCGGGTAAGTTTTGTGCTGTAGGCCATGCACTATTTTAGTTATCCTTCTTTGTACAATATATTTATATCCTTCTGGAGATATGGCCTCCAGAACTAAACACGGTATTCTAGAAGAGGCCGTACCAATGACATATACAGTGGTATTATTACTTCTTTCTTTCTGCTACTGATTCCACCATTAACTAGCTGTGGGAGTGATTGGACAAGCAAAGGGCACAACTGGGGGGGTGAAGGAAATGATCAGTGTCCAAAAGATCATCACACCGCTCGTTTTAATATGGTGCCAGAAGCCCCACCATCTCAAGTTTAGACACAATTGCGGTCCAGTTTCCTGATAGTAATCAGTAGATGATGTAATAGTCACAGCTACCTGGAAGCGGTAGCTAAACGGACGTAACTTTTATACCTGTGGCAGCCAAAGTTTAAAGGGCAACTGTTTACTTCTTGATATAATATTGTCCGTATTGGGTATATAACGTTCTGGTTACTTCTGGTATGCTCAGCTCTGCTCTCTAATAGGTAAGTGTATACAGTTACCATAAAAATCCACAATTTTTTGAGTCTCCCCTTGATTTTGTTCTGTATGATTTGACAAGTGTATAGCGCCCCTTGTTCTGTAGTCTGTGATACGTGTTCTCATAATTCCTGTTTATACCTTAGGCTACAGACAGGTTTTAGGTTTTTTTAACCTATTTAAAGTAATTGTACATTTTGGATACTCCTAAAATGCCCCTCACTGGGTTGATTGAGATTGTAATGTTTATAAATGCCTATGACCATTTTTCTGTAGATAATGCTAGATACAAGCAAATGAAATGAGGACTGCTGTTGTCCTTGCTCTTAAACATGGAGGAGGGGGGATCATATAATAGTGTTTTAAGAATAAATGAATATTGTTTAAAGACCGAGCCTTTCTTTCTTTTTTTTTTTTTTTTTAACATGTTTAATATCACGCTACCTGTGTCTTCTTGCCAATGAATCCACACACTGTTTTGCGTGGTCCTTACACTTTTCTGCAAGCATCTTCTATCTGTTGTAATATGTGCACCTTCGTTACTGGAATAGTCCTGGAACTTTTTTTTTTAAAGTACAGACTAAATTAAGACTCACCCCACAATTGTGATTCATCATCACCATTTATTTATATAGCACCACTAATTCCGCAGCGCTGTACAGAGAACTCGCATATCCTGCCCCATTGGAGCTTACAGTCTAAATTCCCTAATTCACCTAATGATGAGCACACTTGAACAGGTTGTCATGTTACACATTTATGAGTAATGAAGGCCATTAAGATAATATATATATATGTATCTATTCCAACTTGTGTCAGGTGAGTCCCAGGTCTCCCATGGCTGCTAGTGCTAGGGAAAGTCTTGCCTTTAAAAGCTGTGTGCAGGTAAGCCTTAAGCCCAGATAAAATAGCATAGCATTTGATCATGTTAGGACTGACCAGAATGGGAAGACTTTGGCGTCAGTTGGTCAGCTTAACATATATTGCAATATGTGGAACTAACATATTCCCTGTTTTTAATATAGAACAGTACTTGATATAGCATTAATCATGTGTTTGGAGAGTGTAGAGTATCCCTGTTTTCATATATATATATATATATATATATATATATATAAAATGTAATTTTGTAATTATATATATATGTGTGTGTGTGTATATTTATATAATATATATATTATCACACACCATATATTTTAATCAAAACTATTTTTTTTTTTGGTATAAAATGTGAGTGAATCGATCGCCTTAAAAATGTAAGAAATTAACATAACAAATTGAGAGGCGGAAAAATGTTCATCCTTTTAAAGCCTAGAATCCTGCATTTGTCAACAGATACTGTATGTTGAAGACCATTATTCAGTGTGATAATTTAGCTTATTCTACCTGCATTCTTCATCAATGCTCTGCTCAGTGCCTACATAAATAACATTTTATTGATGTGGAAATGACAGAACTTTACGATAGAGCAACAGAGGCCATTTGACCAAACTGTGTTTTCCCACATTTACCAACTAAGATGAGTCCCTCCATTGTTTGCCTCTTTTTCTGATCTCATTGGGGGAGATTCAATTAGCTGCAAGGTTCCATAGGATATTTTGGGTAATAATCTTGCTCATTTTTGCTCGCACCCCATAGAGGTGCATGCAAAAATGAACAATGTTTTCTGTACCATATAAATTAGAATTATCAAAAATATGCCACTGGATACAACTTTTTCTTAAAAATATATCATTTCTTGATTTGCTAGACAAAAGGTGATCACTCTATTTTTGAAAACTACTTTTTTTTTTTAACCAAAAGTGCCAAGTTATACTTTTATTGTAAATTTTTCAAGCAAGAAAAAACAAGTAAATGTGACTCATACTTAGCAACTCTCCCAGCCTGTCCGGGAGACTGACGAATTCCGGGTAGGTCTCCCGGACTCCCCGAAGAGCTGGCAAGTCTCCTGCATCCTGTAATAATTTGGACCCTGCCCCGTGAGCAAACATCAATTTCGTCACGGGGGCAAAATGACGCCATTTGCCCCACCCCCTTCCACCACACTCCCTACCTGGGATCTCCCTGATGCCAACAACACAAAGTTGGCAAGTGAGATCATTATAATTTATTTATTTATATAGCACCACTAATTCCGCAGCGCTGTACAGAGAACTCACGTCAGTTCCTGCCCCAAAACAGTTTACAGACTAAATTCCCTAATACACAAAAAGACTAGGTTCGTCAATTTTTGATAGCAGCAAATTAACCTACTACTATGTGTTTGGAGTGTGGGAGGAAACCGGAGCACCTGGAGGAAACCCACAAAACACAGGGAGAACATCCAAACTCCACACAGATAAGGTCATAGTCGGGAATTGAACTCATGACCTCAGTGCTGTGAGGCAGAAGTGCAAACCACTAAACCACCTTGCTGCCCACAACTCTGAAAACCATCAGAGAGCATCCGTCCAGGTGAAGCTTCTAAAACAAGCCCTCTTTGGTAACAGAAAATATTCAGATTTTCAAGCTAGTTTATAATCGCCAGTATTCTTCCATAGAACTAGAGAATAGAACTATAGAGGCTGATTCACTAGAGGTCAATGTGTGTTACCACGAGTAGAAACTTTAATTTTTAGCTCTATTACCAGATTTTTCAGTAAAATTTTTTTGCTAGATATTAAAGAATAAACAAAATTTTTTTTGTTCTTTCCACAACAGTTGTGTGGAAATAGTATAGAAAAGAGGAAGCAAGACAAAAATATCATGGAAGGTGATTTATTAAAGAATGTTACCTAAAGGTGCTGGAAAATAACTTTGGACAAATAACACCAATCACAAGCTGGCATTATGGGAAAATGCTAAAAAAAAAAAATAGTGTTTGGCCCAATTCTCATTGACAATGACCGACACATATAATTCCATTTGCTTTCGGGTAGACAAATGTTGTATAAACGTACTATTATTATTATTTTATTTTTAATCTGTTCTCCAGGGGACAAAATAGTTTGTATTCCACTGGTATATTCATGTGGTCATGTATTTCTTATTGCCTTGTTATTTCATTTTCCCGCTTGTATAAAAATAAAATTAAGTTCATAAATGTAACCCTGAAAATCTGGTGAATTGTTTCATCAATTAATACATTTATGATGCAGTATTTTTATCACTTTGGCTGTCTTTTATTTAACCATAGCGTACTGTTAGTGATTCAGCGTCTTAACGCGTTTCCTAGGAATTGCGCGTGCTGATAGACTAACTTTAAGTCTCCTGGACAAAACCATGTTACAATGCAAGGGGTGCAAATTAGTTTTCTGTTTTCCACATAAGTTAAATACTGACTGTTTTTTCATGCAGCACACAAATACTTGATAGCTTATTTGTACACTGAAATTTAAAGTTGATATTTGTGTGCTACATGAAAAAACAGTCAGTATTTAACTTATGTGCAAAACAGAAAACTAATTTGCACCCCTTGCATTGCAACATGGTTTTGTCCAAGAGGCTTAAATAAGAAACTTCTTAATTTAAGATCCTTAATGAATCGGGCCCAATATGTATATTTTTTTTTACTGTTTTTTTTTTAATGTTTTAACACTTCATGCTGATTGTTCTTGCTCGAATCAGGGTTTCTTGAGTTCATAAAAAAAAAAAAAAAGTCTTTGTGTCTGTTTGACTCTTGGTAATAAACTGATCTATTCAGATAGTGCTTCCAAATCTTTTATAGAGCAATACGTTACTTGTGTTGTATCAATGTAACAGAACAATGGTAGTATATTCTGCAGCTCTCCTTGTACTGTGTGAGTACATCTGTCTTCACGGCACAGAAATGCTTCTCTCCGGGGAGCTGTTCTTTAAATAGTGCCTTTAAAAAGGTATTTATTTGAAATACAAGGGGCTCAGTGCAACGTATCAGGTTTCATAACGTGTCTACCCTTTCCACTGTTTCATTGAACCTGCAAAAGAGCGTTTTAATATCCCACTTGATGCAATGTGATTGGAGAGGAAATAATAAGATGGCAGTAAATTGTGTTTAAGTGGACGAGAAATTCTGCGGTTTATTTTCCCTTTGAAGCCTATTAAACATACCTTTACACCTTGGGTAGAATATAAGTGTGTTTCTAGAATACCAAATGCTTTAGCAGATGTGGCTGATATTCTAGATGCCTGATGGTAAAACGGAGTTTAAAGGGATTCTAGGTAACTGTTGTAACATCTGGACTTGACCCTAGATTTAGCTGTGTGATGTCTTTGTTGTAGGATGATTCTTATAACGCAATATACTGTTTGTTGTTTTTTCGAATGTGAACGGTTATTTGAGAGTTGCAAAATTGTTTGTTTGCGAGTTGCAAATACATCTTGGAGTATCTACAAAAAATGTAAAATAGTAAAGCAAATAAGTGCTAAAAATAAAAAAATTACCGTATTTCCCCATGTATAAGGCGCTCCCATGTATAAGACGCACCTTAATTTTGGCCCCGAAATCTGAAAAAAAAAATATTAAGGTAGCTGTCAAAAAAGGCAGGGAAAGTGTAATGGCCGGCTGCTCTGATTGTGATCAGAGGAGCCGGGCAGCACACTCTCCCTGCAATCGCCTACCCCCAGCTGCCACTGTACCTCTGTCCCCCTCCTGGATGCATGCATACCGCTGTCCCCCCTCCTCCTGGATCCCCCTGCTGCCACTGTAACACTGCCCTGATCCCCCTTAATCCCACTGTAACGCCAACCCAGCTCCCCCTTGATCCCCCCCACTGCCATTGTAACGCTGCGCCCCTCCCCCCCCCCCCTTCATCCACGCTACCTCTGTACAAGACGCACCCGGGTTTAAGACCCAACATTTTTGGGAAAAAGGTGCGTTTTATACATGGGGAAATATGGTAATATGTATCCACGCACCTTGGTCAATGCCTGCTGAAAACTATCTCTGGCACCTATTACACAGTAGTCTTTTGTATCGGTCATTGTTAATCCTGACATGGAGCACTTTTTACCCATTCCTCAATGTAAACTTGCTCACGCTGGTTATTTGGGGAGCAGCGATAGCAGGTTTGAGATCTTTCCATTTTCGATGGGATTGAGGTCCGAACTGACAGGGCCACTCAAGGAGATATATCTTCTTCACTTTGAATCCACTGCAGTGTTGCTTTTGACGGGTGCTTCGGATCATTGTGCTGTTGAAAGACAACACCAGTATCAGTTTTTCGATCAGGTGTTTGATTTGTGCCAGACATACCTCTACGCAATGCTCCTGGGCAAATCAATATACTTTTTTCAAGACCATATGTATGATTATATAATGGGGCAGGGACTGATGTGAATGAGTTCTCTGTACAGCGCTGCGGAATTAGTGACGCTATATAAATAAATGATGATGATGATAATGTTGATTTTGAAAAAGGTAAATTATGGCAAAAGGTGCTATCTATAGTGGCAGGTGACATATATTAGACCCAACTGAATAAGTAAATATATTGTTAGGTGGTAGAGACATGGCTGGGAGTAATTGGCCCTGACATTGAAAGCACACACCACTTGCTGTGGGCTCTATGCAAAATATTGTTGCACGCTGTTGGGTCATTGCTGGTGCAGTGTGACATGAAGCATCACCACAAACGTATGTATCGCGCTTGGCGTTCTGCCCAAACCAACCCTCTGCATTGATGGCGCTCGGAGCACCAGGATAATTCATAATACCAGAATGTTTATTAAGTAAGAGATACGTGGTTAAAAAACAATGGGGTATATTTACTAAACTGCGGGTTTGAAAAAGTGGAGATGTGGCCTATAGCAACCAATCAGATTCTAGCTGTCATCTATTTAGTACATTCTACAAAATGACCGCAAGCATCTGATTGGTTGCTATAGACAATATCTCCACTTTTTCAAACCCACAGTTTAGTAAATATACCCCATTGTTTTTACCATATATGTTTTATTAATAAACATTCTGGTATTATGGATTTTCCTGGTGCTCCGAGCGCCATCAATGCAGAGGGTTGTTTGCTCTGCTTAACAAGGGCATCTGTTTATAGTTTCTATGTGCAGAATGAAATTGCTTGTGGAAGAAGAGGTAAATACTTGTTTTTTTTATTATTACTATTATGTAAAACGCTTATGTTAACATGAAAATAATACGTAGAACTGCATTAAATCACAATATTTGCTCTGATGCCGGCATCCCCAGATACACTTCTTAGTGGGGGTGTATATTTTGTGGCCTGGTGTAAAGATATGTGGTGGTGATGATGGCACCAGCAGTGCTATCCAGCCACAGGGCCGCATTAAGGGAAGGGAGGCCCCCGGGCTAAGGATACTGCGAGCCCCCCCCCCCCCCCATGAGGCCTCCCCGTAAACTTACCTCCTGCTGTTATTCCACTCCCTGTAGCAATTACGCGGTAAGTCCTACAGTGACAGCAGGCAGTTAACAGCATAACATTTGCTGTTAGCTGCCTACCATTTTCCTTGAACAAGTGACAGTCAGAGACCCGATAAATGTCGGCGGGCCCCCCAGCTGCCCGTGGCCCCTGGGCTGTAGCCCCTTTAGCCCTATTGTTAATCCGGCTCTGTCCAGCCACTTCTGATTGACGGTTTCCATATTGACCCTTTGAGCTGATAGTACTTCATTAAGCATTGTGGTTATGTTATGTACAGTCTCAGTCGTCTATTTGTATTTCTTGTCTGTCATTCCTGTGCTTTAGATCAGCGCTATATTTCCCACAAAATAATTTTCCCGTAAATGTGTTTAAAAAAAAAGTAAAAACATTTGTGAAGGCAGCGGGATCTGTGAGCTCGTTTGGGCAGGACCATATTTTACCTTCAGTTTCATGTTCTTGTATGTAATTGGTTTGTGTCGTGATCCCTTCAGTGTAGAGGGCTGCTTAGTATGTCAGTGCTTTATATATAAAAGATGATGATCATTCTAATCATTTAGACTACTGCAGGACAAAAGATTCCATTTGATTCATAAAACAGTAAACAACGGAGTGTTTGTATTTAATTACATTCTATATGGAAAATGCAACAGTTTTCAATAGCATTGTCGAGACACTATTCTATCTGGTGTATATAAAACTTCATTAGTGGTGAAGGAAAGTTATGGTTGACAACAGCTCTATTAAGAATTCTAGAGTGACTGGTTGATGTCTCGTGTCTCCGCCTTCCGCTGTCTCTCCTCGTTACTACCATGATGAACCATGGGTAGCGGAGCAGACATCCAGTCACTAATGTCTGCTAAATTATCAGAGGCCAGTAATGCTGCTGCCTAACCATAGCCACAAGCACTCTCCACATCAACAACTACAATTGTTATTCAACTACCTTATGTATCGAAGTGTACCTATCCACCCTTGTACTAGTACTGGCTAGGGTCACAAAAAGCACCTCCCCAAATAAACCACTTGTACTCGGCCCCTACTTTAAGGGGGGGGCACCTCTAGGCAGCTAGCGTGAGGGTGCTAATAGTAGTATTACCATGGCAACCACTTCCCAGGCAATACTTGAACTGCCCCTAGTAGCCAGGTGCTAATAAGAGTATTACCCATACTCCCACCACTTAGTGAAGCGGGAATGACCCAGAATAATATTTGCTGCAGCTCAGTGGCCTAGTGGTTGGCACTTCTGCCTCACAGCACTGGGGTCATGAGTTTGATTCCCGACCATGGACTTATCTGTGTGGAGTTTGAATGTTCTCCCTGTGTTTGCGTGGGTTTCCTCTGGGTGCTCCGGTTTCCTCTCACAGTCCAAAAACATACTGGTAGGTCAATTGGCTGCTATCAAAATTGACCCTAGTCTCTCTCTCTCTCTCTCTCTCTGTTTGTCTGTGTGTTCGTGTTAGGGATTTAAGACTGTAAGCATCAATGGGGCAGGGACTGATGTGAATGAGTTCTCTGTACAGCGCTGCAGAATTAGTAGCGCTATATAAATAAATGATGATGATGGTGGAGAGGGAGTGGAGTGGAGAAGCTCCTCACACACAAACACCAATGATACACACAGACTAATACTGGTTCTCTTCCAACTGGATTTACTAATATGCCTGATTAATGAGTCAAACAATTTTGACTGGATTATTATCGTGCATATTAGTAAACGCGATAATACAAATTTATTCTACTTCAGAAAAGACAACATATACCTGCTTTCTGTGCAGTTAGGCTCCACGCTTTAAGGGCCATTAAGAGGCCAAGGCCAAAATTAGGTGAAAATGAAAATAAATCTTAACGTCACTTTCTAAAGGAAATACGAATACACTGTTAAGTAGACTAGATTTTAGAATGTTGACATCACAGATTTGACAGACAGCGGAGTTTCTCCATTACATTCAGAGTTTCTGAAGCCTAATTCACAAAACGCTGTGCGGTGTTTGTGCATTGGACTATAAAACAGTTACATTTTAATAAACAGCAACATCATTATTGTAGATTTGATTATGCACGGTCTAATGAATCCATTTGACGGGATCAGTAAACAAAGTACATTAATTTATACAGGAAATCCACAAAATATGAACTATTGGAGGGAAGGGGGGATGAACAGGGCCGTCTTTTCCATTGGGCACGCTGGGCAGGTGCCCGGGGGCCCTGCAGCCCAGGGGGGCCCTCCGGAGGCAGGAAAAAAAAGAAGAAAATACTTGCCGTGCTGTCAGCTGGCGATCCGGCTCCCTCCCTGGTCTCCTCCTCCGTCGCGCTGGCAGTGCATGTCGCACGTGACGTCATCACGCCCGCCCAACATCCATTGCGGAGCGCGACGGAGGAGGAGACCAGGGAGGGAGCCGGATCGCCAGCTGACAGCACGGTAAGTATTTCTTCTTTTTTTCAGGGTTTTCTTTTTCCTGCCTCCGACGGGCCCCCTTGGGCTGCAGGGCCCATATATATAATCATTATTTTTTTATTTTTGTATATATAGGGGCCCCGGTGCACTGCTGTGCCCAGGGGCCCAAGAGGTTCCTAAGAGGGTCCTGGGGATGAAAAACAAACTATTTAACCAAGATCCTCAATACCTCCTGGAACAGACCAGGATTCTCTTAATTGTTCACAGTTGAAATAAATGACATTTGCCAGTAAAGTATCATTACTCCCAAAATGTCCCATTTTAACCATTACATTACAATCTGCTTCTGTTTTTCTTAATTAGCCTGATCTGAATTCAATGTTTAATGTTAAATCGCTCTGTTGGAAGGTTTAAATATTCTTAAGAGCAATCCTCAAAACATGATGGATACTAGAGCAAAGTGTGCTCAGTGTAAGACCTGCTCGCCTCGCCAAACGGAATGCAGCCTGCTCGCCTCGCCAAACGGAATGCAGCCTGCTCGCCTCGCCAAACGGAATGCAGCCTGCTCGCCTCGCCAAACGGAATGCAGCCTGCTCGCCTCGCCAAACGGAATGCAGATGGGGGTGAAGCACTGGTGAAATGCTGCGGTCTTAGGGCGCTTTTGCTGTTCGCATGAACTTAAAAAGCAGCATGTACAAACACATTTGAAAAACATAATTTTCTAGTGCAATCATTTTATAACATCTTTGTTCCTGACATATTTTCTGGTTTCTGGCTATTTGATCAACACACTAGGATTGGCATATAAAGAAATCATCTCTAGGCTTTAAGCATCTCTGCATTCTTTATACAACACATTGAATAATATTTTTGAAAATGTTGACAGTTATAAGAAACATTGAAAAAATTAAATGTTTTATGTTAAACAAATATTTTCATTCAAATAAAAGTTTTTTGTTAAAATTTATCAAAGTGTAAAAATAAATAAAATCATCAACAACATTTATATAGCACCAGCAAATTCTGTAGAGCTTTACAATTGGAAACAAACATTAATAAAACAATACTGGGTAATAGACAGAGAGGTAAGAGGGTCCTGCTCACAAACTTACAATCTATGGGACAATGGGAGTTTGATACACAATGCACGTGCTACATCATATTGCACATTGGTCCAGCTAGAATGCAAAGGTAAAAGTATTGAGTGGGCTGTGTGTGTGGTAATGTTGGTCAGAGGGTTGTTGTCTTGTGTTAGCAGTGTAGAGGGTGATAATAGGGTAATCTAGGGAGATTAAGATGGTGGTTGAGGAATATCATAAACTCTGAAGAGGTGGGTTTTCAGAGAACGCTTGAAGGTTTGGAGACTAGAGGAAAGTCTTGTTGTGCGAGGGAGGGAATTCCACAAAGTGGGTGCAGCCCGAAAAAAGTTCTGTAACCGAAAATGGCAGGATGTGATGAGAGTGAAAGAGAGACGCAGATCTTGTGCAGAACGGAGGTGTCGAGTTTGGAAATACTTTACTTAAGTGAGGAGATGTATGTCGGTGCAATTTTGTTGACGGCCTTGTATGTTAGTAGAAGAATTTTATATTGTAGTCGTTGAAAAACAGGCGACCAATGTAGAGACTGACAAAGTTGCTCAGGGGAGGAAGAACAAGTTTGCAAGGAAAATCAATCTAGCTGCTGCGTGCAAAATAGATTGTAGGGGTTCGAGTCTGATTTTGGGAAGACCAGTAAGAAGGGAATTGCAATAGTTGATGCGGGAGATAAGTGCATGAATTAATGTTTTTGCAGTGTCTTGTGTGAAATATGTGTGTATTCTGGAAATGTTTTTTAGATGTATATAACATGATTTAGATATAGGGGGGTATTCAATTGACGGCATGATCGCCGAAAATCGAGGGCTCGAAAAATATTACCGTTAATACGGTAATCTGCGCGTAAAAACCGTTTATACGGTAATTTACTCGCTGGATTTCAGGGAGCTGCGAGCTGAAATTCAGCGAGTAATTACCGTATTAACGTTAGTATTTTTCGAGCGCTCAATTTTCGGTGATCACGGCGTCAATTGAATACCCCCCATAGAGTCAATGTGGGGAACAAAGCATAGTTGTAAGTCAAGGATTACACCTAGGCAACGAGCTAACGGGGTGGGATTTATAGTCATGTTATCAACAGAAATAGAAATGTCAGGCAGGAAGCTTCTGTTTTTGGGTGGGAATATTAGTAATTCAATTTTTTAAAGCTTAAGTTTGAGTTGGCGAGAGGAAATCCAAGATGAAATGGCAGAAAGACAGTCAGTCAGTAACGCGAGACAACACAGCTGGTGAGAGATCAGGAGAGCATAGATAAATTTGTGTATCATCTGCATAAAATAAATAAAAGTCATATTCTTTTCAGAAAGTCTGCCAAATGGGGGGATAATTATTTAGAATAACATTATTGGACATCTCAGATTGCAACATTAAAAAAGTTTTTTAAAGACTCCTCAAACTTTCATTTCTCTCCAAAATACAAATTTGGCTCCACCAACCCTGCAAGGATATGTAGAGGTAGGTGGGGGTGCACACAGAGCTAGGGGCCTGTGGTATATTGTGCGAGGGGTGGGGTAATACATATGTTCTTACAGGGAGTGGGGTGGGAGGCAGAAGCTGTAATTAATTTATTTCACAAATAGTTTGTGACTGTATTATTTATTCATGAATGAATGAATTCACCATCACCTCTGTCTTTCCTTTCATAGCATAACAGTCACTGCAGGTTTGTTTATTGCTGGCATTCCAGCAACTGTGACTCTTGAATTATGAAAGCAATGACACAATAGGACAGCTGGGAAATATATGCACAGTATAAACAAGTGAAGCCAGCAATGAAGAAGCCGGCAGCAGTGGCGGCTTTGGCTCAGCTGGGGGCTCGGAAACAAACTGCTGGTTTTATATGGGGGGGTCAGTGGAGACCGGCATATGTGGAGCATTGGAGGACCTGGGTAACTGGAGATTGGTGTATGTGGGGGGATATAGGGTCACTACATCTATTGTCTATAGCGTATGCGTGGTCACTGGAGGCTAGGTTACCTAATGGAAATAGGGAGGCTGATATATGTCGGTCAGTGGAGACTGTTATATCTGAGCATTGGGGCATGGGGTAATTGGAATTTTTATATTGGTTCACTGGAGGCTGTATGAACAGATGCTGATATATATAGGGGCAGTGAAGTATATGTTGGGCACACTGCTGCTTGCATAGGTATGAACAATGGAGGCTGGCATTGTACATGACAGGTCACTGGCTGCGGGTATATTTGGGGGTTCAGTAAAGTGGATGGTCTGCCATATGGTATAATGTGGGGGACACTGGTTCTGTCATCATGGTTCAGGTACTGCAAGCACTGCAGTGGTATAATAAAGTCATCATCATCATTTATTTATATAGGTCCGACATATTCCATAGCGCTTTACAATTGGGGACAAACACAGTAAACTGATAAACAAACTGGGTAAAACAGACAGAGGTGAGAAGGCCCTGCTCGCAAGCTTACAATCTATGGGACAATGGGAGTTTGATACATGAGGTTAAGTCTACATTTTGCATTTCGGCCCAGCCATACTGCAAAGGTAAAAGTGACTCATAAGCTAAATGATCCTGTCACACAACAATGTTGGTCAGGGGGTAGTTGTCTTGTGTGAAATTGTGTAATGGGTGGTAATAGGGTAATGTAGTGAAGTTAAGAGGGTGGTTGAGGAATATTAAAAGCTTTTCTGAAGAGGTTAGTTTTCAGAGAATGCTTGAAAGTTTGTAGACCAGAGGAGAGTCTTATTGTGCGAGGGAGAGAATTCCATAGAGTGGGTGCAGCCCGAAAAAAGTCCTGTAACCGGGAATGGGAGGATGTAATGAGTGTGGATGAGAGACGCAGATCTTGTGCAGAACGGAGTTGCCGAGTTGGGAGATATTTTGAGACAAGAGAGGAGATGTATGTTGGTGCAGCTTTGTTGATGGCCTTGTTGGTTAGTAAAAGTATTTTATATTGGATTCTGTAGAAAACAGGCACCCAGTGTAGCGACATACAGAGTGATTCAGCAGAGGAATAACGATTTGCAAGGAAAATCAATTTTGCCGCTGCATGCAAAATAGATTGTAGGGGTTTTAGTCTGTTTTGGGGAAGACCAGTAAGGAGGGAATTGCAATAGTCAATGCGGGAGATAAGTGCATGAATTAAGGTTTTTGCAGTGTCTAGTGTGTGATATGTGCGAATTCTGGAAATGTTTTTTAGATGTACAATGTGATCGAAAAGTACAATTAGTGTTTAATATGGAATGACTAAAACTCTCTTGTTTAGCTCACCCCTTAGAGTGGTGACTATCATACCTTGAGGCTGTTTGGGGGAGCTGATCATCCCCCTGTATATTTGGCATAGCTAAGGCTGGGCCTGACACACACACGTAGTCGGTGGGAAAACCTTTCAGGAGGAAAGCAGAGGAGCAGCGGGGCAAGGACCGCATATCTAATTTCTCCAGGTAAGTGTGTATACGGTGTTTTGAAGAAAATATCAATAAGAGAAAGTTCTCTAAATTGTATATTTACATCATTAAACTAAGGTTATTTAAGACCGATCAGTCATTGCGCAGTTTTTGTGTCCCTATGTTTGTGTGGGTTTAGAGGGAGCACAACCAAAAGTTGAAATTCTAAATTTAGTCTCAGCTCCAAAACTTTGTAGAATTTTTTGGTTTTTTTAAAAAAAAAAAAAACGTTTAACTCCACATTCTGGACATAACAGCTTACAGCCAAAGAAAGTTTTTTTTATGACTTAAAAATTACATCACTTTTGTCTTTTAGTTATTTATTTATTTTGTAAAAGCTAGTTTTTAATTTGCTTCAATTCTCTCCTTTGTTACGTTAAAATGATGTTTAAACTATGCCCATTTTTTGTGTAAATATAGAATTTGGGGAATATGGAAGAAACCAAAGTAGAAAATATATTTTGATGTTTTACGCTACTTTTGCTGATGCCTGTGAGAATATGTTCCAATATGATTCCATTCGTTAAAAGCACGTTGTGTAGACAAACTCAGCTTTTGCAATAATTGTTTTGTAAGAGAAATCTCACATGCACACAGAAAAATCACCTTTTCCACAAAACAGTCAGTGAGGAGGTTGAAGCATCGCTTTATATATGAATGCCACCTAGAGTACAAAATAAGAAATGCAAAATAGAAATTTTCTTATTAAAGATCATCAATATTATTATTTTTTTTACAAGATATCCACACAGTAAAATGAAGAAAAACATTTTATAACAAACCCAATGTATATAATTATGTAAAACTTTTTTGTGGTTGAAACATAAGTTATTAAACAGCAAAACTATTCTTTAATTATCTGTCTCTCTCCTCTCTCTCTCTCTCTACCGTATCTCTGTCTCATATATATCTTCTCTCTTTTTCATCTCATATATATCTTCTGTCTCTCTCTCTCTCTCTCTCTCTCTCTCTCTCTCTCATTTAATATATATCTCTATGGGGGCTATTTATTAAACCTAATTTTCATGTAAATTCCCTGAAAATGGCTGTTTTCGTGGAATAGGCGCCAATTGAAGTATGTACGTAATCTATCAATAGTCCATTACCGCAGATGATATAGATATCTGCTGCTTTGCACTTTTTTTTCGTAATACATAGCAGTCCTCATAGATGTCTATGGGGACTGCTCTGTACCGCAATTTAACAATGAATAAAAATGCTTTCACACATAAGGTAATCTACGCCAGCTCAGGCCTGTGTACATTACTACTGTGTTTGCTATTTTTACAGTGCATGTTTGGGGGGATCATATGATTCCTCACTGTCACACACCGCTGTCTACAACAGTGACGTGCAGGGATGTTTGTGTGCGTATGCCTGAAGGTTTCAGACGGAGCGTTGCGCACAAGGCTGCTGCGGATCGCACAGCAGCTTCGGGAACAAAGAGGCAGTGAAAAGGAAAGGTTTTAACTTCACAGGAACAGCAGTTTTACGTGACTGCTGTTCTTGGTGAAGTTTTTTAATAAATACACATAAACTTTCATTCCTTATCTTTGCGATAAGGATTGAAAGGGATTGGGTTAAAAATGCGGTGGAACATAAATATGCCCCTTTATCATATATATTTTCTCTCTCTCTCTCTTATCTCTCTATCTCGTATCTATTTACTCACTCTTTCTCTCTCTATATCTTCTCTCTTTATCTCTTATCTATCCTCTCTCTCTCTCACTCTCTCTCTCTCTCTCTCTCTCTCTCTCTCTCTCTCTCTATCTCGTATCAATTTACTCTCTCTCTCTCTCTTATCTCTCTATCTCGTATCTATTTACTCACTCTTTCTCTCTCTATCTCTTATCTATCTACTCTCTCTCTCTCTCTCTCTCATATATATATATATATTTATATCTTCTCCCTCATCTCTCTCTCTCTATATTTTCTCTCTCTATCTCGTATCAATCTACTCTCTCTTTCTCTATATTATATACATCTTCTCTCTATCTTGTATCTATCTTCTCTATCTCATATTTCTCTATCTCGTATCTAACTTCTCTATCTCATATCTCTCTATCTCGTATCTAACTTCTCTATCTCATATTTCTCTATCTCGTATCTAACTTCTCTATCTGATATCTCTCTATCTCGTATCTATCTTCTATCTCATATCTCTCTATCTCGTATCTAACTTCTCTATCTCATATCTCTCTATCTCGTATCTATCTTTTCTATCTCATATCTCTCTATCTCGTATCTATCTTCTCTATCTCATATCTCTCTATCTCGTATCTATCTTCTCTATCTCATATCTCTCTATCTCGTATCTAACTTCTCTATCTGATATCTCTCTATCTCGTATCTATCTTCTATCTCATATCTCTCTATCTCGTATCTATCTTCTATCTCATATCTCTCTATCTCGTATCTATCTTCTCTATCTCATATTTCTCTATCTCGTATCTATCTTCTCTATCTCATATCTCTCTATCTCGTATCTATCTTCTCTATCTCATATCTCTCTATCTCGTATCTAACTTCTCTATTTCATATCTCTCTATCTCGTATCTATCTTCTATCTCATATCTCTCTATCTCGTATCTATCTTCTATCTCATATCTCTCTATCTCGTATCTAACTTCTCTATCTCATATCTCTCTATCTCGTATCTATCTTCTCTATCTCATATTTCTCTATCTCATATCTAACTTCTCTATCTCGTATCTCTCTATCTCGTATCTATCTTCTATCTCATATCTCTCTATCTCGTATCTAACTTCTCTATCTCATATCTCTCTATCTCGTATCTATCTTTTCTATCTCATATCTCTCTATCTTGTATCTATCTTCTCTATCTCATATCTCTCTATCTCGTATCTATCTTCTCTATCTCATATCTCTCTATCTCGTATCTAACTTCTCTATCTCATATCTCTCTATCTCGTATCTATCTTCTATCTCATATCTCTCTATCTCGTATCTATCTTCTATCTCATATCTCTCTATCTCGTATCTATCTTCTCTATCTCATATCTCTCTATCTCGTATCTATCTTCTCTATCTCATATCTCTCTATCTCGTATCTAACTTCTCTATTTAATATCTCTCTATCTCGTATCTATCTTCTATCTCATATCTCTCTATCTCGTATCTATCTTCTATCTCATATCTCTCTATCTCGTATCTAACTTCTCTATCTCATATCTCTCTATCTCGTATCTATCTTTTCTATCTCATATCTCTCTATCTCGTATCTATCTTCTCTATCTCATATCTCTCTATCTCGTATCTAACTTCTCTATTTAATATCTCTCTATCTCGTATCTATCTTCTATCTCATATCTCTCTATCTCGTATCTATCTTCTATCTCATATCTCTCTATCTCGTATCTAACTTCTCTATCTCATATCTCTCTATCTCGTATCTATCTTTTCTATCTCATATCTCTCTATCTCGTATCTATCGTCTCTATCTCATATCTCTCTATCTCGTATCTATCTTCTCTATCTCATATCTCTCTATCTCGTATCTATCTTCTCTATCTCATATCTCTCTATCTCGTATCTAACTTCTCTATTTCATATCTCTCTATCTCGTATCTATCTTCTATCTCATATCTCTCTATCTCGTATCTATCTTCTATCTCATATCTCTCTATCTCGTATCTAACTTCTCTATCTCTCTATCTTGTATCTATCTTCTATCTCATATCTCTCTATCTCGTATCTAACTTCTCTATCTCATATCTCTCTATCTCGTATCTAACTTCTCTATCTCATATCTCTCTATCTCGTATTTATCTTCTCTCTCATATCTCTCTATCTCGTATCTATCTTCTTTATCTCATATCTCTCTATCTCGTATCTATCTTCTATCTCATATCTATCTCGTATCTATCTTCTCTATCTCATATCTCTCTATCTCGTATCTATCTTCTATCTCATATCTCTTTATCTCGTATCTATCTTCTATCTCATATCTCTCTATCTCGTATCTATCTTCTCTATCTCATATCTCTCTATCTCGTATCTATCTTCTATCTCATATCTCTTTATCTCGTATCTATCTTCTTTCTCATATCTCTCTATCTCGTATCTATCTTCTCTATCTCATATCTCTCTATCTCGTATCTAACTTCTCTATCTCATATCTCTCTATCTCGTATCTATCTTTTCTATCTCATATCTCTCTATCTCGTATCTATCTTCTCTATCTCATATCTCTCTATCTCGTATCTATCTTCTCTATCTCATATCTCTCTATCTCGTATCTAACTTCTCTATCTCATATCTCTCTATCTCGTATCTATCTTCTATCTCATATCTCTCTATCTCGTATCTAACTTCTCTATCTCATATCTCTCTATCTCGTATCTAACTTCTCTATTTCATATCTCTCTATCTCGTATCTATCTTCTATCTCATATCTCTCTATCTCGTATCTATCTTCTATCTCATATCTCTCTATCTCGTATCTAACTTCTCTATCTCTCTATCTCGTATCTATCTTCTATCTCATATCTCTCTATCTCGTATCTAACTTCTCTATCTCATATCTCTCTATCTCGTATCTAACTTCTCTATCTCATATCTCTCTATCTCGTATCTATCTTCTATCTCATATCTCTCTATCTCGTATCTATCTTCTCTATCTCATATCTCTCTATCTCGTATCTATCTTCTATCTCATATCTCTTTATCTCGTATCTATCTTCTTTCTCATATCTCTCTATCTCGTATCTATCTTCTCTATCTCATATCTCTCTATCTCGTATCTAACTTCTCTATCTCATATCTCTCTATCTCGTATCTATCTTTTCTATCTCATATCTCTCTATCTCGTATCTATCTTCTCTATCTCATATCTCTCTATCTCGTATCTATCTTCTCTATCTCATATCTCTCTATCTCGTATCTAACTTCTCTATCTCATATCTCTCTATCTCGTATCTAACTTCTCTATTTCATATCTCTCTATCTCGTATCTATCTTCTATCTCATATCTCTCTATCTCGTATCTATCTTCTATCTCATATCTCTCTATCTCGTATCTAACTTCTCTATCTCTCTATCTCGTATCTATCTTCTATCTCATATCTCTCTATCTCGTATCTAACTTCTCTATCTCATATCTCTCTATCTCGTATCTAACTTCTCTATCTCATATCTCTCTATCTCGTATCTATCTTCTCTCTCATATCTCTCTATCTCGTATCTATCTTCTTTATCTCATATCTCTCTATCTCGTATCTATCCTCTATCTCATATCTCTCTATCTCGTATCTATCTTCTCTATCTCATATCTCTCTATCTCGTATCTATCTTCTATCTCATATCTCTTTATCTCGTATCTATCTTCTATCTCATATCTCTCTATCTCGTATCTATCTTCTCTATCTCATATCTCTCTATCTCGTATCTATCTTCTATCTCATATCTCTTTATCTCGTATCTATCTTCTTTCTCATATCTCTCTATCTCGTATCTATCTTCTCTATCTCATATCTCTCTATCTCGTATCTATCTTCTCTATCTCATATCTCTCTATCTCGTATCTATCTTCTATCTCATATCTCTCTATCTCGTATCTATCTTCTCTATCTCATATCTCTCTATCTCGTATCTATCTTCTATCTCATATCTCTCTATCTCGTATCTATCTTCTCTATCTCATATCTCTCTATCTCGTATCTATCTTCTATCTCATATCTCTTTATCTCGTATCTATCTTCTATCTCATATCTCTCTATCTCGTATCTATCTTCTCTATCTCATATCTCTCTATCTCGTATCTATCTTCTATCTCATATCTCTCTATCTCGTATCTATCTTCTCTCTCTCATCTCTCTATCTCGTATCTATCTTCTCTATCTCATATCTCTTTATCTCGTATCTATCTTCTCTATCTCATATCTCTTTATCTCGTATCTATCTTCTCTATTTCTCATATCTCTCTATCTCGTATCTATCTTCTCTATCTCATATCTCTTTATCTCGTATCTATCTTCTCTATCTCATATCTCTTTATCTCGTATCTATCTTCTCTCTATCTCATATCTCTCTATCTCGTATCTAACTTCTCTATCTCATATCTCTCTATCTCGTATTTATCTTCTCTCTCATATCTCTCTATCTCGTATCTATCTTCTTTATCTCATATCTCTCTATCTCGTATCTATCTTCTATCTCATATCTATCTCGTATCTATCTTCTCTATCTCATATCTCTCTATCTCGTATCTATCTTCTATCTCATATCTCTTTATCTCGTATCTATCTTCTATCTCATATCTCTCTATCTCGTATCTATCTTCTCTATCTCATATCTCTCTATCTCGTATCTATCTTCTCTATCTCATATCTCTCTATCTCGTATCTATCTTCTATCTCATATCTCTTTATCTCGTATCTATCTTCTTTCTCATATCTCTCTATCTCGTATCTATCTTCTCTATCTCATATCTCTCTATCTCGTATCTAACTTCTCTATCTCATATCTCTCTATCTCGTATCTATCTTTTCTATCTCATATCTCTCTATCTCGTATCTATCTTCTCTATCTCATATCTCTCTATCTCGTATCTATCTTCTCTATCTCATATCTCTCTATCTCGTATCTAACTTCTCTATCTCATATCTCTCTATCTCGTATCTATCTTCTATCTCATATCTCTCTATCTCGTATCTAACTTCTCTATCTCATATCTCTCTATCTCGTATCTAACTTCTCTATTTCATATCTCTCTATCTCGTATCTATCTTCTATCTCATATCTCTCTATCTCGTATCTATCTTCTATCTCATATCTCTCTATCTCGTATCTAACTTCTCTATCTCTCTATCTCGTATCTATCTTCTATCTCATATCTCTCTATCTCGTATCTAACTTCTCTATCTCATATCTCTCTATCTCGTATCTAACTTCTCTATCTCATATCTCTCTATCTCGTATCTATCTTCTATCTCATATCTCTCTATCTCGTATCTATCTTCTCTATCTCATATCTCTCTATCTCGTATCTATCTTCTATCTCATATCTCTTTATCTCGTATCTATCTTCTTTCTCATATCTCTCTATCTCGTATCTATCTTCTCTATCTCATATCTCTCTATCTCGTATCTAACTTCTCTATCTCATATCTCTCTATCTCGTATCTATCTTTTCTATCTCATATCTCTCTATCTCGTATCTATCTTCTCTATCTCATATCTCTCTATCTCGTATCTATCTTCTCTATCTCATATCTCTCTATCTCGTATCTAACTTCTCTATCTCATATCTCTCTATCTCGTATCTAACTTCTCTATTTCATATCTCTCTATCTCGTATCTATCTTCTATCTCATATCTCTCTATCTCGTATCTATCTTCTATCTCATATCTCTCTATCTCGTATCTAACTTCTCTATCTCTCTATCTCGTATCTATCTTCTATCTCATATCTCTCTATCTCGTATCTAACTTCTCTATCTCATATCTCTCTATCTCGTATCTAACTTCTCTATCTCATATCTCTCTATCTCGTATCTATCTTCTCTCTCATATCTCTCTATCTCGTATCTATCTTCTTTATCTCATATCTCTCTATCTCGTATCTATCCTCTATCTCATATCTCTCTATCTCGTATCTATCTTCTCTATCTCATATCTCTCTATCTCGTATCTATCTTCTATCTCATATCTCTTTATCTCGTATCTATCTTCTATCTCATATCTCTCTATCTCGTATCTATCTTCTCTATCTCATATCTCTCTATCTCGTATCTATCTTCTATCTCATATCTCTTTATCTCGTATCTATCTTCTTTCTCATATCTCTCTATCTCGTATCTATCTTCTCTATCTCATATCTCTCTATCTCGTATCTATCTTCTATCTCATATCTCTCTATCTCGTATCTATCTTCTCTATCTCATATCTCTCTATCTCGTATCTATCTTCTATCTCATATCTCTCTATCTCGTATCTATCTTCTCTATCTCATATCTCTCTATCTCGTATCTATCTTCTATCTCATATCTCTTTATCTCGTATCTATCTTCTATCTCATATCTCTCTATCTCGTATCTATCTTCTCTATCTCATATCTCTCTATCTCGTATCTATCTTCTATCTCATATCTCTCTATCTCGTATCTATCTTCTCTCTCTCATCTCTCTATCTCGTATCTATCTTCTCTATCTCATATCTCTTTATCTCGTATCTATCTTCTCTATCTCATATCTCTTTATCTCGTATCTATCTTCTCTATTTCTCATATCTCTCTATCTCGTATCTATCTTCTCTATCTCATATCTCTTTATCTCGTATCTATCTTCTCTATCTCATATCTCTTTATCTCGTATCTATCTTCTCTCTATCTCATATCTCTCTATCTCGTATCTAACTTCTCTATCTCATATCTCTCTATCTCGTATCTATCTTCTCTATCTCATATCTCTCTATCTCGTATCTATCTTCTCTATCTCATATCTCTCTATCTCGTATCTATCTTCTCTCTCATATCTCTCTATCTTGTATCTAACTTCTCTCTGTCATATCTCTCTATCTCGTATCTATCTTCTCTCTATGTCATATTTCTCTATCTCGTATCTATCTTCTCTCTATCTCATATCTCTCTATCTCGTATCTAACTTCTCTCTATCTCATATCTATCTCTCTCTCTCTCTCTCATATATCTTCTCTCTCTCATATCTCTCTATCTACTCTCTCTGTGTGTGTGTATATATATATATATATATATATATATATATATAAAATCTTCTCTCTCTCATATCTCTCTATCTTGTATCTATGTTCTCCCTTTCATTTCTCTCTCTCTCTCTCTATATATATATATATATATATATATATATATAAAATCTTCTTTCTCTTATCTATCTACTCTCTCTATCATATATCTTGTCTCTCTCATATATCTCTATCTGGTATGATGAAGCCATGTGTGAAAAATATCACAATGTCAATAAAGAAGGTCATTTGAGTCAGGAGCACTTCATTATTTGATCATTTCTGCTATATACAAGCAGAACCTTCTGCACATCACTCTGGAAAGGGTTAGAAGGCCACTTCCAAAAATGTTAAAGTCCATCGTGGTACAGTGACAAAGATTATTAACACATTGACATCATTGACAGTCACCAATCTTACCAGGAGTGAGCGTCCCAACATATTCTCACAAAGATCAGACTGTATGATGCTCCGTGAAATTGCAAAAAGTCCAAATGCTACAGTACATCCAGGGATCAACACGGTAAGTGTTGAAGTTCATGTCTCTGCCATCAGAGAAACACTGAATAAGTATAGTTTTCATGGAAGTTTCACTATAAGAAACTTTGTTCAAGTTTGATAAGTTGCAGACTTCTGGAACAGTATCTTAATGCCTTATTGTGAAAGCCAAACTTAGCTCATCACTAGAAGGACCTTTTACCAATCCTCAAGCACTGAAGCAGAGGGGCAATGATTCAGGGTTGTTTTGCAGCTACTCGACTTGGACAACTTCACAATCATTGAGTCCACCATAGACTCCTCTCTTAAAGAGTATTCTACAGAAGAATTCAAGGTCATCTCTTGGCAATTGAGGGTTGGCTAAAATTTTATCCTGCAGAAGGACAATGATCCTAACCACACCAGAAAATCTGCAGCTAAACAACTGTTTGAGTAAATAGTGTCAAAGTAAAATCGGTCATATATAATATACCACATGAAATTAGACTTATCAAATGTTAGAACTATGACTAGCGGTTAGATTTATCAAACCTCATAAAAAAAAAATTGTAGATTTTAGCTATCATTTTTTAAAATGTGCTAGTTAAATCATAACTAGAATCTGGTTGCTATGGGCAACACCTCCACTTTTCCTTTTTAAAAGGTTTGAGAGATCTACCCCTAGATTTTAATTATGTTCTCATTTTTAAAACACTCGCAATCTATCTACCTATCTATCTATATGTAGCACTGTATATTGAAGGATTCTGATGCAAATAAATATCATACAATGATATGAAACATAAAGTAAAATGACCCTGTCCATATGAGCTTACGATCTAAGAGTTGTGGGGAAAAATGAAGGTAACAAAAAACAATTGCAGCTAGTGGTGGTCAATCTCCCTCTCCTCTCCCATCATGCTCTGCTAGTCAGATCAGAAAAGGCTACAGGGGGTGCGAGAAACTGCTGCATACTTCAACAACGCTATAACTAAATCAGAGTAACATTATCGCATAACTCTTTGTTCCAGGCTTTCCTTCTCTCTGGTTCGTAATGTAAACTTGCAGAGGTAATTAGCCAGGCAATTGGGACATATCCAGTTTCAGCCTGCACAGCACATATATTTTGTCCCTAGCTTGCGCTGAAGCTCTGTGATTACTGCAAGTAAACGCAACTGTCCAGTTTGGATATTAAGTTTAGTGTTTCTCATGTTTTTCTCTTGCTAGTGGAAATTATTTTTGTCAATGTATGGTTTCCACTTGGCATGCACAGTATTTATGATGGCACCTAAGCTTGCTTTTCACTGCATTTTGTGTGAGCTCTGACTTTAGCAAGTTGTGGAATGGAAAGAAAGCTAATTACGCTTGACTTGTTGGCAAATAGGCAGTAGCTTCTTGTTACTTACACTTGAATGTTCCAAGAATACCAAAAAAGACCTGTTCAGTTTGTCTGAGGTTACCAAACCTCTACTGAACTTCATATACAGTATATTCCCACATATTCAAGTAAATAAGGTCCATTCATTATGTTTTTTTCTTTATTCTGTTTATTTTTCACCCATAGTATTAGAATATTGGCATCACAGTTGAAGTCCGTTTATATGATTTTAATACTTTTATATACAATAGCAATCTAGGATAGTAATCTAAAAAAGGGTAGGTGGTCACACAGTAAATTAAACTCATAATTGACAGTGGACACCGCACTTCTTCAGGTGTACAGGGGAGGACTTGATGTCTTGCTAAAAGGGGAGTATGGGCCAGACCAGCATAGATATCAGCTACACAGAACTGCTGGTTCCTGTAGCAGCTGCTACTCTGATAGTTATACCCATGCTGAACAAGATACCAAGTTACCTGAACATATTTCTTACCCCTGCAACTGACAGCACTTACCACCTAAGGTCTATCTCCGGAAGTCTGCTAATGATTGCTAAATTCAATGAGGTATTTGAATGCTCCGCCTTGTCCTTCTGCCCCCTCCCTTAATATTTGGACCTTACTACCTGAGTCTCTTAATCTGCAACCTGTCAGAGATATTTCAAAACTTTAAATAATTGCTTCAATCTTATAATGTAAATACTTATGCAGGGGTAGGCAACATAATATAGCATTCAGGAACTAGTCTGTCAAATCCTAATAGCCAGCAGGATTTTTTTAATGGAGTCAGAGAAGATGTACATGAATAGGAATAACTTCAAAGTGTTGGTGCCAACAATAATTTTTTGCACATTTTTTGTCTGGCTCCTGGGTGTTCAGCCCTGTACCAAACCTTACATTGCCATAACATTAACCCATGTCCTGAATCTGAGTCTAAATCCAGTTTTAATTGTAGACGTAGCTTGAGGTTAACCATAAATAATCTGAAACTGTAATAAATTACTTAACCAGACTAATTTGTATCAGTGGAAACATTTTTGTTCTTGCTTTCCCTGATGTTTTGGAAAGTGGATTGAAGCCCACTAATGTGATCTTTCTCCTGGACCCACTAATGTCTTGGTTGATACTTATTATCCACACATTTCCCAATGTGTTTTGTTTTTGCTTACTTAGATGGTATTTTCATAAACTCTATGGCAAATTTCTATAGGTTGGTCATTAACCATCTATTACTTTATGTAGAGAATGACTAAACGTTGCAGGATGAATAATAAGTTTTAAGTATGCATATTTATATAGTCTTTGGATCATTTGTGCTGTTTGCTTCTCCAAACTCTTCTGATGGTAAATTATGAGGACAATTCTGGACTGTCAATATTCTAAATATGGAATCAGAAAACATAAAGAGCATGTGATTTAGTAGGACAGGACAAACGGAAGGGCTGAGTTCAACAAATGACCAATTTCCTGATTCTCCTTCCTCATAGTCTTCCTTCAGGTGGAAAATATCCTTGTGTTGAAGGGCGATTTCTGTTAGAAGGGTCAGGTTTGGTTCATTTCATCTTCTCATGTGCCAACTAAAGATGACAAAGAAAAGATCACAGTGATAAATTAAAACAAGATCATTGACATCAGAGACTCAGGGGAGAGACCATGTCACAAGGTACCTGGGAAATTTTAGGTTTTCATCTGCTGCGCATTTTGCTTCCTACATAGACCTGGTATACAGTTCAGGTGTATCTCCATCTGCGTGCTGATTGGAGGGCTGCACTTTATTAGTTCTCACCTGTCCTGCAATAATTGCCAGTGACAGCGTTACACACTAGCCTCCTGGTTCCTGAATCTGTGTTCTGTTGGCTTCTAACCTAACTGCAGTAGTTCCTGGCTATGCATTTGTTTGTCTCCTGGTTCCTGATACCTCCCTTTGCACCTTAGAGTCTGTTGGTTCCAGGCTCTACTTTCACTTTCCTTCTGGCTCCTGATTTCTGGCTTTGCATCTGCACACTATTCATATAGCCCCAAGTACGGACTGCGGTAATTATTATTGCTCTCTCTGCAATGATTGCTGAACTCTGTGTTATAATCCTACATTGTCCTAAATACTATGATAATCTCCACCAACCTTACCTTAGAGACTTTGAGTAAGATTCCTGCATTGTCTTAAATACTATGCAAATCTCCACCAACCTTGCCTTAGAGACTTTGTATTATATTCCTTCATTGCCTCAGAGACTGTTATATGCCTGCATTGCCTTAGAGGGACTGTATTACATTCCTGCACTGTATCAGAGACTGTATGATATTCCTGCATTGCCTTAAAGAGATGGTGGGCGAAGGAAGAGGAGGTGATAGTTAGGATGGTCAGGAGGTGGTAGGATAGGTGAGCTTGTGGAAGTTACATTTTGAGCTCATTTTTAAAGAATTGTAGGTTAGATGAGAGGCGTTTGAGGTAGGGTAGAGAGTACCAAAGATTTGGGGCAGCATGGCTGTGTTATTCTATGCCTTCCTAGAAAATATCAAGCTGTTGCCCAGACCCACTGTACACATAAGTATTATCTATATTTATATACATATTTGTATGTATATAATTATGTATCAGAGTTTTTAGATGTTCATGTTTGAAGGAGATACATAGCCTCTATCAAAGTGATTTTGCTGCCTTGGATACATTAATTAAGCTACAATTAACGTAATAATTTATAACTAATTACAAAAAAAATTAGCATAGAGCTAGCTTTGATTATTTAGCAAATAACTTAATTTGTTGATAATGTAATGTTAATGTAACTATTGGAATCTAACTGCAGTACAGAAAATATACATGCTATACATGCTAATGTACATACATTTTATAGCTATTATTATCGCTGATAGAAAAAAAGAGGAAAATACAGCACTCTGAAAGCTCTATTTGAGGAATAAACCAAAAATTAATCAGGAAACCCAGATGGCAGAATAATGAGTTGGAAGCATAAAATATCAGCAGCAACAATCTTTAATATTGTAATAAATAGACATAAAATAAGCACTAATACATAGCCCATACAAATTAAATAACACCCCATAAAGGGCAATCTAACATTTAGAGTGCACTCCCACAGCTACAGAACTATTCAAATTATCAATTTAGCAAGAGTTATACATTAAATTGAGACCAAATACCATATATTGTCTTAGGGTATATAATATAAAGAGGAAAATCCCCCAGCACACTGCTATAGCCAACAAAGGAGCTGCCATTTCTAATTGTACATAAAAATGCAAAAGTCTCACTTGCACAGATTTGCAAATGTATGTTAAAGCCACCCGCCACTCCACTGCGCTTTTGCTAATAGGGTGGTTCTAACTCTAAACAGTGAGAGTCCCATATATTTGGGCCATACATATAAGTGTTTTTAAATTGAGAGCTAACTTACCAAGAGGTACCCCAGAAGCTTCCAAATGGCAATACAGCGCCAGTACTCCCCCTCAGTTACTGACACCAACATGACAATATACATCAGGTCTAATCGACATAAAACCTCAAAATAATAGCATTAAATTGCAGTTGTTCCAAAAAACGTCATGCACTTTAGTTTGCAGGATTCACTAGTAATGTCCCGATCCCAATTAGCACCATTCACTCTTTACCCAATAATTGGGAGAAAAAAGCATATGGTCTTAATCTGTCAATGAATTCTGTGGTTCCAAGCAGCGTGTAATATAGGTCATTGTTCAATCAGTATAATGCGTGTACCGTCCTGACCCAAATCCTGGGAGAATAGTAATCCAAGCAATTTTGCAGTCCTTATAATCACAGATGAAAATTCGGGTTGCCACCCACACACAGCTCTGCCCTTAAGTCCAATCACTGGAGCTCTCCGATACTCATCAGACTGCACACCAGAGATCTTAGGTCGCATGCTGGAACAATCACTATAAGTAAACAGTTCATTGGGTTCCCGGAACCTCAACAGAATACCTTTATAGGCAGAAATATACATTCGATCCTGTTGCGCTGATGCGTTTCGTGCACTATAAACTTTCTCAAAGCACGTTAGGTTGTTTAACCACTGAATTATTAGTATCCGCAGCACGGTGAAGAAAGCATGCAGTAAAGCAGTAGCATTTAACAATTCAGTACAATATATAGACAAAACAGTACAATACACAGCAAAGAGTAGCCGAACCAGGAGCAATGAGGTGCTTGGCAGGGTATGGGGGGGGGTGGGGGGGGGGGCATAGGTCATGAACTGTAATTTTTTTGCTGCTGCTTGAAATGGCCATTTGTGGATGCCCCAAACAATACATTTGGTAAATAAAAAAATATTGGAAACCATCAGACTGTGTATGGAAATGATTGAAATGACGGAAATGTTTTTGCTCTTTCACACTGCGGTATCTTCCAAGAGATGATTGTAAACTGCTGTGAACGTGAAGAAGATTATCCCACATGTTTATCCTTCTTTGTTGTTGTTTCAAACATAACATAAATGGTACATATGAATCTGAGATACAAAGATTCAATTATTAAATAATTTCCATCCTGCCCAATAATGACCAGCACATGTAACCTGACTCGTCAGTAACTTCAGTGTGGCCTACAGTGGAGTGTTTATTTCTTTTGTGTTAAAGCGTTTCACCTTTTCAATTACTTCTTTCACTTCCAGACATGACAAAATATGTCTTTTTTGAAAGCTTATTAAAGTGTTTATTATTTTTTTGTTGTTGTTTGTTACTTAGAAGACTGCAAGCCAATGCTTCATCTTTAAAATTTTAGTCATCTGTATTCTGCCCCTTATCACATTTCTTATCCCAGTGTGATTTAACATAGAGAAGCTTCACCGCCTGCCACAACAATAGACTAGTCATTTAAGGCACAAAAGAGTTTAGTGCTACATTTATTGAGGTATATCATCAATTTCTTCAGAGACCATATGCCCACCTACTATATATGTTCTTAATCACGACACTTGTGAAAATGTAAACTGTAAATACATTTGCTGTTTTGTTTTTTTTAACAAAAAAGGTGAAACAGCAAATTATACAGCATTTTTTTGTGACTCTGTAAATATATTACATATGAAAATGGATGAGAGCCATACAAGGTGGTATCAGTGAAGTCTGTTTCTTCCTGAAGAACCCTCGTTGCTGTGAGTATGGAAAAAGCAGAGATTGGAAAATGTTTGAAGATTTTAGTCCCCATGATTATACAATGATTGTCACTAGGTAACCAGTAGAAATGCTTGAATCAGCTACAAATTGTTTCTCAAATTGGATTGTTGATTGAGTACAAAAATTTTCTACAAATTCTCAAAAGGTAGGTCAATTAAAAAATTGAGCAATTGATATATTTTAACTGGAGACTAGTGAGCCTTGATTATGAACAGCAAATTTCAAACATCGAACACTGTAGTGTTCATTGTTCAACTTAATTATTATTTAAATAGCTTTTTAAAAAAATATTATAAAAATATAATTTTAATGCGAACCAGTTTGAAATTGTGAAGTATTTCTACTTAAAATTGCAACCCCAAAGTGAAAACATGTATTTCATATTGAAGGAAAAAGTAGAAAATAGTGTTCAAAACGGTTCTATGTATAAATGTGTGTATAAGGTAGAATCTGATTGGTTGCCATGGCCAAACCATTTTCTATACAAGTACTCAGAGAACAGGTTTCAGAAATGTCCTCCAAGTTTTGAGATTAAATTATGATTGGGTGCTATGGGAGTGAATCAAAAGTTCCTGGGAACAACACTGAAATTGTAACACAATTCCGGCACTATCGTCGTTGGGTGAACAGGCCAGCTGGCATTTTGGAGCTGTTTTCAAACATCCTGTCAAAATTCTTTGGCATACTGTAGATATAAGTCATTGGGACTGAGTGAGAAACACTAAAGTGATAAGTGATAAGAGCAGGGACATCTCTCCAAACAATAAAACAAGTTAAAAAAAAAAGTGATATTTATTTATTTGTGTGAAACTATATCTACAAAACCCAACAAAGTAAGGCTAGGTACACACTGGCCCAATGATACCACGGAAAACCTCCAATGAGCCAACATCCGACCGTTTGGTTAGAAATCATGTAAGCGTGTATAGTGACACAGTGATGTAAAGTCCTCCCAAAGTGCCGATCATCGTTTCATTTGGTTGGTCGTACTGTTTAATATTTTCCGACCAATCACTGATCACGATCTCCATAGAGTTTACAGAGTCGGGCTCTTTTCAGCCGATGATAGCAATGAATGTCCCGGTGAATAAATGTACAGAGTGCTGTAGAAGGAATAATTCATTTGTGCATTCTGAGACCGAATGTTTCATTTCAGAGTCACAGAAGCTAACAAAATTTGTTTGGACATGTGGACAGCTATAACAAGGCGGTTTTAATCAGTGTGACAATGTGACAATAATGAATGAATGACTGAATATTGTGCCATCATTCTCTGAAGACTAGACGACCAGATGAAGGACCAGATCAAGAGCACAGATCTGAAGGTAAATCGTGTCAGTGTGTATGGATGAATTGTCAGACTGATCAGACGTTCATCGTTTGAGATAAGACATTGGTCAGAAAATTCATCAGTGTGTACCTAGCCTTACTCTGTCCTCATTAAATCTGTAAAAAATCTGTGTTCTTTTAATGAGCTGTGGAAAACTCATAGGTGTCTAATTTCAGGGGCTTAATTCGAAAGCGGCCAGCCCACTAGTGAAATGTGGAAAGGGCTCCCAAAGATTCTAGGGAGGGACACCAGAGGGCGCGTGTCTACTACCACCAAGCACAGTGATATATTGGTTAGCATTGCTGTCTCACAGCGCTGGGATCATTGGTTTGATTTCCAACCAAGGCCCTATCGGGGTGGAGTTTGTATGTTCTCCCCGTGTTTATGTGATTTTCCCCCCAGTGCTCTGGTTTCCTCCCACACTCCAAAAACATACTGGTGGGTTAACTGGTTTCTAATACAATGGAATCTGTAGGTTTTTTTTTTAATAATAATATTGGGTTATTGGCGTAGAACATAATGATATGGGGGATTGATAATGATATGGGAGGATTATTGATGATATGGGGGGATTTATGATAATTTGAGGAACTTGACAACTGTACAGGGGAGGACCTGACGTCTCTCTTAATGAGAAATGAGAGGGGAACAGGGCACTCTCCAGCATGGACCCCCTCAACTGTTGGACCTCGTAGAAGCTGCTAACCCTGCTATGTGGCTGGAACACTCCTGTTTAGGTTACATGACTTTGTTTTATTTCTTTTGTATTTCATGAGAGTTTCTTGAAAATGTAATTAATGTTCACTTCTTTTTGGTGATCGCTTATTTGGTGTAAATGTCTAATCAGCTGTCTTTAAAATGTGACCTTTAGAGGTTCTTTAGCACTACATTTAAAGCGAAATTACTATGGAAAAAAGATTCTGTAATGAAAAAACATTAATAGTGCTCAGTTGACGTTTTATTGACTTGGAATTGCTCTGTGTGCGTTCCTAGCAGGTAAGCATTGCTTGGTGATATTATTTGCTCTATTTACTGAACCCTGGTTTAGGCTAACTAGGCAGTGTGCACCACTAACTAGTAGTAACACAGCTACTTTTCGCTATGATTTCTAGTAAAGGGAAATGTGACCCTAAAACTTATAAGGTAGCAACACACCAATTGCATTTCTTCATGTCAATATACAATATCACTTTAATCAGTCAAAGAAATGAACGAGTGCATCAGACAATTTGAGCTTTTTAATTTTTTATAATAGCATAAAAGGGATAAGATAATCTAACACTATAAATACAAATCAAAAACTGTAAGGAGGATGAACTTCTAGCTCTTAATTCTACTTAAGCTGTATATAAAAAGCTGTTATAGATGATATAGCAGAGCAGTTAAATCCATTAAGTAAATGTCCCTTTTTCAGATTTGAAATTACAACTTAGCTCCATAGTCTACTATTAGCTGCTCAAGCATGTAGCAATGGTCTATATGTTATCATCAGTATCTTAGAGTTATCGAGGGCACTCATTGCAGAAATAAAGAGAAAAATTAGAAAAGAAAAAAAAATAAAACATCTGAGAAAGACCTGGGGGTAAATGTATGAATCTCCGGATTCTTCATCTCCGGCGTGTTCAGCCTCTTCAGCGCTTAAATTTAAAGCGGCGCTGCATTGTAAAGGGAAGTTTCCCTTTACAATGCAGCGCCGCTTTAAATTTAAGCGCTGAAGAGGCTGAACACGCCGGAGATGAAGAATCCGGAGATTCATACATTTACCCCCTGGTCATCATTTCCAGACCTGGTCATCAATACAATAAATGGTCTTCATTACAAGACATGGTCATCATTACAAGACATGGTCATCATTGCAATACACGGTCATCATTACCAGACATGGTCATTATTGCAATACCTGGTCATCATTACCAGACCTGGTCATCATTACAAGACATGGTCATCATTACAATACATGGTCATCATTGCAAGACCTGGTTATCATTGCAAGACCTGGTCATCATTACAATACATAGTCTTCATTACAAGACTAGTTTTTCATTACAATACATGGTCATCATTGCAATACATGGTCTTCATTACGAGACATGGTCATCATTACCAGACCTGGTCTTCATTACAAGACTAGTTCTTCATTGCAATACATGGTCATCATTGCAATACATGGTCTTCATTACAAGACATGGTCATCATTACCAGACCTGGTCTTCATTACAAGACATGGTCTTCATTACAAGACTAGTTCTTCATTACAATACATGGTCATCATTACAATACATGGTCATCATTGCAATACATGGTCTTCATTACAAGACATGGTCATCATTACCAGACCTGGTCATCATTACAATACATAGTCTTCATTACAAGACTAGCTCTTCATTACAATACATGGTCATCATTACCAGACCTGGTCTTCATTACAAGACTAGTTCTTCATTGCAATACATGGTCATCATTGCAATACATGGTCTTCATTACAAGACATGGTCATCATTACCAGACCTGGTCTTCATTACAAGACATGGTCTTCATTACAAGACATGGGGGTAAATGTTTCATAGTGCGGGTTGTATAAGTCGCCGGAAATCGGCGAGATGACAGCTTAAATTTAAAGCAGCGCTGCCTTGTAAAGGGGAGTTTCCCTTTACAAGGAAGCTCTCCTTTAAATTTAAGCTGTCATTTCTGGCGACTTGTACAACCCGCACTATTATACATTTACCCCCTGGTCTTCATTACAAGACATGGTCAGCATTACAAGACCTGATTATCATTACAAGACCTGATCATCCTTGCCAGACCTGGTCATCATTACAAGACCTGGTCATCATTACCAGACATGGTCATTATACAAGACCTGGTCATCATTACAATACATGGTCATCATTACCAGACCTGGTCATCATTACCAGACCTGGTCATCATTACAATACATGGTCATCATTACAAGACCTGGTTATCATTGCCAGATCTGGTCATCATTACAAGACCTGGTAATCATTACAAGACCTGGTCATCATTACAAGACCTGGTCATCATTACCAGACCTGGCCATCATTACAATACATGGTCATCATTACAAGACCTGGTTATCATTACCAGACCTGGTCCTCATTGCAAGATCTTGTCATTATTACAAGACCTGGTCATCATTACAAGAGATGCCACACGTAGGCTACACAATGGTGAGCAAAGGGAGAGGGTGACCGAGTGCGACTCCCATTTATTAAAGAGTGGGAGACTCTCATGTATCCTAATGAGGATCCGTTAATCAGTTCTCAATATGGGAGAAACATTTCAAGAAGCCGCAAGTATATAAAGTCTGAAAATGTTTAAAGGTAAGCTGGGGCCTAAATTGACATACAGGAGTAGTGGACATCTCTTGCATCTTAAGTCCGCTCCTCTTTTGTGAGGCATTACCTTAGGAAAGGTATATCTGGAGACTTGCTTATTTTGATTGTGTTTTGTAGAAGGGATTTAGTTTTTTCGACTGGTGACTGTGAGGCAGAGTCTGCTAATGGCCACAAGGTATCTTGATTTTGAGATACTGAGATTAAAAATTAAAATTTACAGTCCAAATTTTTTTTCTATTGATGTTTTCTAAGGCTTCATTGAAAGTTTAGTCTCTGTCCTGTGCCAGCACTGCTGTGAGTATTTGGTCAGGATAAATATGAGTAACATGTCATGTGATTTGCTGAAATACATACATCTGCACAGGGCCTTATTAACAGCATTATAGGCCCCCGTGCAGAGCAGTGCACTGGGACCCTACCTACACAACTACTAACAGGAATAAAATGTAAATTATCCATAAAATGAAGCTTATATTTATTGGTACCTCCAAAAAAATCAGTGTTTAAATGTTAAAAAACATGCTGTACAGCAGAGATTAATCCACACTAATGTTTGGACAATATACCAAGTTGAAAAATAAGATATTCAACATAAAAATGGTGCTCAGTTGGTAAATCATACAGGCGGAGACGGCACAGTACGAAATTACTATAAATTATTTATTATTAAACAAGTGTTCAACACAAACATTTGCGAAATGTCTTTGCAGAGAATTGCTTCAAAAATTGCTTAAAAAAACTGTGTTGATTTTGTCTTGCTTATGTAAAATTAGTACGTTCACGTAGTTTTCATCAAGCTCAATATATGTATTCGCATGTACAGATAACTGCTGATACTGAGGTGATTAGTCCACCTAAATGTTTTATTAAAGTGGGTTTAAAGGTTCTGAATAAATCTCTCAGAATAATATATTGAAATGTTGGCCAGTCAATGAGACCTGTGCTCGTGAGGCTCCCGGGCAACTGCCCAGAGTGCCCATGCATTAAGACAGCTCTGACCAGCCATGATTCAGCCTGTGATGTTAAGCAACAGAGCAAAATAATCTGTTTTGGATTGGAAACTATGATAATGCCAGAGCTTAAATCAAATCATATAAAATTGCTTTGCATTTCACCTGTACTTCGCTCTATTATCCACAAAACACCCCCCCTCCCCTTCCTGACCGGATATGGCAAATAGGGGAGTGACTTGTCAGGATACCCCCAGGAGTGTTTATACTTAACTAAATGTGTCCACCATGCTCCCATTCCCCCACTGCAGCAGGATGCCCTGGTAAGATAAAGGTGTTTTAATAGCATAGCATACACAGAGTGACTGACAGCTTGGCAGACTAGCTTTGCGGATTGCTTGATTCATATACAGGGGCCGGGCGAATGATGTCACACTAGCTCAAATGACTGCAGTCTTAGCTTTCTGACCTGTATCACATCTCACCAGGATTTGACTTAAAGATGTGGGAAGATTTGCAATTATCTATGATGGAGCAGTGAGGTAACACTTTACTTTTTAACAGAGCTGCAGGGAAATTTCAGGATAGCATTAAACAATGTATTTAACTTTCATTTACTTCATAATTTTCTTCATGCATTCACAAACATGCGCTTTACCATGCAATACTTTCAAGTACAAATTCTCAGCAAACGCTGCTAACTATGCGCAACAACCAATGTCACAAACAGCTAAAATAAGTCAAATTACAAGTGGGAAAATGGCATTCTGAATGTATTAGCCGAAACAAACACTCTCGGAAGCCAACTGAATGGTTTTATTAATACATACTGTATCACATCCACCTCTCAGAATACTTTGCTCTAGTTACTAAGAAACAACAACTTTATTGGTTCCAAAATATGAACAGAACTTATTGCTGCAAAATACTTTTCTAGACACCCAATACTTTTTACAAGTCCAAACATTGAGAAACACGAGTATGCAGCTGATGAGCCTGTTCCAGACAACATGACACTCCAGGAAATGGGAGTTACCACCGGCTGCTGTACTCAGTCCACAGGAACCACCTGGCAATGGGCAAGAACCACAGTGACTCTATATTGTAGGTATGCAACAGAGCCGCATCAGTTATTTTCTCTTGAATATGTGTTTATGTCACTAAATCATGTTAGTGTTTTCATTCAATATTATCGACTAAATGTAGTGTTGGTTAGACTGGGGAAGCTGTCTTTTCCCATAAAAGTTTATATTTGTTGTTAACATCTTTGTATTTGTGAAGCTAAATATGTAGCATTTATCATAGAGGTATTCTGTTATAAAATATATGGATACATGGAACAAATTGTATATAGGCCAGATAAGCCCTGGGGCTAGATTTACTAAGCTGCGGGTTTGAAAAAGTGGGGATGTTGCCTATAGCAACCAATCAGATTCTAGCTGTCATTTTGTAGAAAGCACTAAATAAATGACAGCTAGAATCTGATTGGTTGCTATAGGCAACATCCCCACTTTTTCAAACCCGCAGCTTAGTAAATCTAGCCCCTGGTCTCATAGGGTGGATGAGATTCAGGGACTGCAAAGGAAGTACCAACTATTATATATTTTATGCTGCTCTTCCTTATGACATCAAGTTTCCAGTCCAGTGAAGTAGCAACCTTATATGCACATCAATATGTTCATGTATTGTTTACATCTTATAAACTTTTAGGGGCATATTCAATTGTTGGCGAAAACGCCAAAAATCTCACGGCGCGTGCACTATTACCGTTGTTACGGTAATAGTGCACATAAATACCGTTATTACGGTAGTTTTCTCGTTGGATTTCAGCTCGCAGCTCCCTGAGTCGCGAGCTGAAATCCAGCTTACTATTATTGTAATAACGGTAATAGTTTTAACACCGCAGGGATTCAGAACAATTGAATATGCCCCTTAGGGTTACCTGAATATACAGAGAGATACATGATGGCACGGTGGTTAGCATTGCTGCCTCACAGCCCCCACCTGGGTCATGAGTTTGACCAAGACTCTATCTGTGTGGAGTTCGTATGTTCTCCCTATGTTTGTGTGGTTTGCTCTGGCTTCCTTCCTCAGTCCTAAAACATATTCTAGGTTAACCGGTTTCTGACAAAATTCGACGTTGGGGATCCGAGTGAAACTGAGTCGCGACTCGGTTTCTCCTGCCAAATTTGGTTCTGAAATCGAGGCAAAATTTTTTGCAAACTTTTGCAACTTTTGGATCGCCATTTTTTGTCTATATAGTCCTCCCTCGATTTCTTCAGTGTCATTTTACAAAAGAGAGCATGTAGAGAGGAGGTAAGCTGCGTTAAAGGTGAAGCAGGGACATAGGAAAGCAATGGAATCCTGTCATTATTGTGAAGCAGTTATGTAGAGAACAGTCAGCTACAATAGTTTGCTGATCAATTGCTTTGAAATTCAATCTTAAATAGACTTTACACAGACTAGTGGCTACTGGTTGTTGTTAATGCATTGCAAAGTTTGATCTTGCTAGACTGCAATAAAACAAAAAATGTCAGGTGTATAACTCAGAGCCTTTATACAAAAACAGATGTCAGTAATTTTAAAACAAAATAGAGACTTACAGCAAAGCGTCAGAGTGAAACAGGGAGTGAAGGAATTTAGCACCAGTGACCTTGAGTTTTTAAGCATGAGCCAGAGACCCTCAGATATCCCTTTATACCAGGAGAACTCCCATTATACTGCCACAAAATACTGGCAGAGATCAGCAGACCATGGACCGAAATAACATAATAGAAAAGCAGTCCAGGAATAAATTTGAATAAAGGTGGTTTATATACATCTTTTTGCTTCCAGTCTTCCAGTCCCATGCATGGCCCACGCTCATTCTCAGTAGAGCTAAACTGGTCTCTCTAGAGCGATAACCAACCTATATGGCTATTGAAAGTTTTTGCTCAGCTGACACAGTGATAAAATAATGTTAACTTCACGCAGTGAGTGTTCATTTTATAAATCTGTCCCTGAAAATCTGATTACATAGTGCTCTGAGACACCATGGGGCAAATGTATCAATCCTTTTATAAAGGAAAAGGGTAAGTGTTGCCCGTAGCAGCCAATGAGATTCTAGCTTACCATTTGTCTAGGACAGTGATGGGCAAACTTTTTCAGGAGCTGGGCAAATAAAAAATAAAAACTTTAGGCGGGCCAATATAATTTATTAAAAAACTCAAATATCGAAATATATAATACAAATTTTTTGAATGGGACGGGAGGGTGTTATATAGCAGTGTTACCTCTATAAGTGCAGCGATCGTTGCAGCAGATCCGTCTTTTTGGTCAGCCACTAACAGACAACACAGCAGCCAATCGAAATCCGCCTTAGTATATGGCCCAGCCCATCTCTTCTCACATGACTTTCAGCCATTAGGGGGCGGGCAGGTGTTTGAGTGATTGACATACGAAGTGTCCTTTTAGGAAGGAGGATGAAGTGTAATGGAGGAAATAGCTGGGAAGGCATAAAAATGAAGGTTATGACACACAGGGTCGGCCCTAATAATTTTATGCATATTTTAATGAAATTTTTTAAAATATTGGCGGGCCGGATAGAACCTCTAAGTGGGCCGGATCTGGCCCGCGGGCCGTAGTTTGCCCATCACTGGTCTAATACATTCTAGTAAATGACGGCTAGAACCTGAATGGTTGCTACAGGCAACACCTCCCCTTTCCTTTTTAGAAGGTTTAAATTTACCCCCAGATGTTGCAGGATGTCAATCTATTATACTCTATAATACAAGATATACTACTTGAGAGGGCACAACTGGACAATTCGCCCTGTGTCTGTCAACATTCTATATACCATTAGTTCAGACCGTCCGTCATGACAAAATGCATTGTTCCAGAACCTCTCACCTCTCTCTGGAGAAACACTAAAGAGTTTATAAGAACTGTGGATATTCCTCTCTTGTAGTATTTGTCACAGGTATCACTTTATGCCTATGGGGCAAGGGACGGTTTTTACCAACTGTTTTGCTTGGACCTGGTCCTGGGAAGCGATATGTTATACCAGGTTAATGGGGTGCTCATGAATTAGAATAACATGTAAAGTCAGCAATGGAACGAACCCAGCAAGTGGAATTTACCAAAAATAACAACAGTTCTCTGGAACCGACTTCTCATTAATTGCATTTGACAAACCAGAGTATCTGACTCGCTGGCTGAAATACTTTCGTCCAGGAGGTATTTTGAGTCAGATTTGTATCTCCTCTCTTGGTGATGTATCCGTCTGTGTTCATTCTCATTCAGAAGGATAACACATTTCAGATACATTTCCAAACCGCACAGCTCTGACTAACATCTGTGCTTATTGTAGACCATAATTTCTCAATTATAAAATAAACTTTAAAACACAGCAAAACCACTGTATGTCTAACATCTTTAGTGTATACTTCTGGAGCAATGCATCAAAAACTGTAAATGTAATCTAGGCTTTAACCGAAATGAAACAGGTTGTTTCATTCTCCCTCTTCATCCGTGAAACTGAATAAATAAACAGAGTCCTTGCCGAATATGGCATTTATGTACTAAAGCAAATATAAAATAAAGAGTTGCGCATTCCAAGTCTTTCTTCTGTATTTATCTTCTCTCTGTCATGTTGCGGGGCTGTCCAGAGTCATATGTTGGAGAGAAGTGCGATTCGTATGCTGTCTTCTCTCTCACACTCTCTCTGTTGGTCTTCTAGTGCCAACTGGTGCAGGTAGAGGTGCTTAATCAGCATACTACTGCTGTATGACCCTATGATCCTGACTGCATTCTATAACTGTTACAACTGCTGCAGCCATTAACCCTGTGTGTACCTGCATCACTGCTGTTGTTCCTGTTCTCAAATAAGCCAATAACTTGGTTAAGTTTAATGCTGTGTGGATTATCATCCCTATCGAACACTGTTGACACCTTACAGACACCAAAAACAGTTATTTATATAGCGCCTAAATATTACGCAGCGCTTTACAGATAATAAGTAATTATTCATATCAGTACAAAGAATCTATTTTACCTTCAACACAGATACACTAGGGGTAATTTTGTCAGAAGCTGACCCGTATATTTTGGAGTGATGGAAGAAATCCACCAAAATCACGGGGAGAACAAACAAACTCCACACATATATGGCGTTTGTTGGATAAAACTCATGGCTCCTGCAGTGTGAGATAGCAATGCTAACCACCGTGCCACCATCTTGCCCACAAGTGATAATGAGATTTAGTAGGACCATGCAACATTTGCTTCGCTTACTCTCTCCTCTGTGCGGAAAATTCAGAAGTTTTGGGGGTATATGATGGGTCATTATGTATATAATGTCACAGAATAACACAGTAGGTTCAGTAGTGTTTCAGTGTCCAAGAGAACTAGATATAAATGTTACTGTTTTTATAATATTTATGAATTGTAAGGTGTTCGACACCACATGGAAGTGTGAAAAACTTTATAGCTAAAGTGATCTGACATTTGCTCGACAACAAACTCTATCTTTCCTTTTAGGTTCTAAATATGGTAAAACAGCTATAGGAGCCTGTTACAACTTTTGTTACATTGGGTTTATAAGTAGTTAGAATTAGGGGAAAATAAGTATCGTGTGTTAAAGATTTTGGGAGGAAAAAAGAGGGACTGTCCTGGGAGAACGGAACACATGGAACCCAATGCATCTGCACCTTATGATGGAAACTTTTCCTACTGAACTAGGATTTTCAGGATATATTCAAGCGTCTAGGTTGTGAATCAGGGGCGCAATGTGGCATCACCGAGCACCTGTAGTTTATATGTGGGACAGAGGTGTTGCTTTAATGGGATGGGTTGTCTAGTAACAGGGGTTGTCTAAAGGAGGACAGACCCTTTAAATGTAAAGCAGAATGGGGACAGACAAACATATTCACCAAGAGAAGGGATTAGAAGGATGAATGGCCATTCTTACTGTTAATTCACACAATGACTATAATCTGAACTATGGGCCTGATTCATTAAGGATCTTAACTTGAGAAACTTCTTATTTCAGTCTCCTGGACAAAACCATGTTACAATGCAAGGGGTGCAAATTAGTATTCTGTTTTGCACATAAGTTAAATACTGACTGTTTTTTCATGTAGTACACAAATACTTGATAGCTTATTTGTACACTGAAATTTAAAGTTGATATTTGTGTGCTACATGAGACCCAACAGTTTTGCTAGTTGGAGGATATTGTCTTTATTTATGATCATCTACATTTTTCATGCTGTTCATATTAAAAGGCTCTGCTCAAGGTGATTCCCTTTAAAAGTAGAGCAGGCTCTGTTATCATCATCATCACCATTTATTTATATAGTGCCACTAATTCCGCAGTGCTGTACAGAGAACTCACTCACGCAGAATAACATGGAATGGGAGCAAAGCCATGCACTTATCTACCAGTATTAGCACCGCACAAGGGTATTTTGAAAGTATTATATAGATTTGTGCATCTCGCATACTAATGCTCCTTCAGAGCCGTAACTAGGGTGGTGTGGGCGGTGCCATCGGCCAGGGCGCAAGCCCGAGGGGGGCGCAGCAGCCGCCCACTACCTTCCCCTCTGGCACAGAGTAAAAAATAAAATTAAGAAAAAAAATGTATTTTATTTTTTTTAAATTGTAGCCCCTCCCCTGCCGCGAGAGGGGGGAGGGGCTGGTGTGGTGGCTGGCTGACGTCCACCACATGACACATGACATATGACCCATGTGCTGCAGAGAGCGTGCGGCGCGGATGGAAGGTGAGTGTTAGTGTGTGTGTGTTTTAATAAAAAAGGGAAAGATAAAATATCTGTACAGTTGTAAATCCCATCTTATTCCCGCATTTGTGCACATTTATCCAAATAAAAATTGATGATTCTGTTGACAGCTGTTTAGTATTTTACAAGTTGATTGATGCTATCTATAGTTGTCCCGTTTGATTGCTGATTGCATCAAATTCATTGTTTGATTGTTGCTTTTTTATATATAGATTGAGTGTTAAGTGCATAAAAAAACAGCAGAAAGAAAAATTTAAGTTTAAGTTTTATAATGGACATCACAGATAATTTACTTACTTGTAAGATATTTAGCATACCTACTTTTCCACAAATATGTATATTTATTCGTAAACATAACAAGATCCATGCCAAAATTATGCATTTGGGAACTTTTTCCATGCACACATGAGTTTGCATGACCATTTCTGGCGTTGTGGCACGCATGGGATTGTGCATATTAAAAAAAAATACAAATGTCAGTTCTGCCTTTATTAAATTTTCAGTTTTTCTCTTAAATAGCTGTGCGGATTGATGTAAAAGGGAGGTTTTGAAGCTCTGTGAATGAAAAGAGTTGATTATGTTATGTTTTGTCAAAGCAGAGTGTGTGGTCAGCACATATATGTGTGTGTGTGGGGGTCAACATATGAATGTAGCTTGTGTGGGGGGCCAGTGAATTAATGCACTGTGTGTGTGTGTGGGGGCCAGTGAATTAATGCACTGTGTGTGTGTGGGGGCCAGTGAATGAATGTAGGGAGGGAGGGGGGGGGGGTCTTAATATAATGTAGGTAGGCTATTAATTTAATTGTGAAGTGTGGGTGCTATTTTATTTGTGGGGTGATGGTGGGGCTATTTAATTTAATAGTGGGTCCTATGAATTTAAGATGGAGTAATTGGACCTTTAATTTAATGCTGGGGTGGTGAGCTATTAGTTGATTGTGGGGCTGTTTGGGGAGAATGAGATCTATTTATTAAATGTGATTATTAATTATTTAATGCCTGGGATTGTTGTGGGAAATGCTATCTAATGTCAGGGTTGGTTGGAGAGAAAGAGATCTATTTAGCAAATGTGAATATTATTATTTTAGTGTTGTGGCTGGAGGGAGGCCTAATTATAAAACGTGAGTGCTATTAATTTAACACTGGGACTGTTTGCAGTTTTCTAAATTTTATGTACCCATTTTTTTTCCCCCCCAAATAGGGCCTCCAATATTCCAGAATGCAGACAACCAACAAATGAGCTAAAGACACCAGCAGCCACAGGTGGTGACAGTGACAAGAACAGGTAGGAGAGAGCAGGACAGTCTGCCAACTGTCCTGAATCTGGTGGGACAGTCCCGAATTTGGGTGACTGTCTCGCTTAGAACAGTTGGGAGGTATGTCCCGCTTCACCGTGTACTGCTCGTGAAGGCAGAACTGTGTGCACCTAACAGTAGTGCACACTGTATTGCCTGTTTATTTGTCTAAACTGATAACCATGCTACATCATAGGAGTGCCCCGGGCCCCCCAAAGCCTTAATCCAGCTCTGTATGTGAGGGGCCACTGTGTGTGTGTGTGTGTGTGTGTGTGTATTATGTGTATGTGAGGGGCCACTGTGTGTGTGAAGGGGGAGGCCCAAACCAATATCTTGCCTAGGGCCCCATGAGGTGTAAATCTGGCTCTGATAGATATATATATCATGCATTTGCAAATATGTGTAACAGAATTCTTTCAGTAAAGTTCTAGCCACACCCCCACATTAGGTTGGCCACACCCACTTGGCAAATGTCACTCCCACTTCGAAGGGGGGCATCGGTGCCCTGTCTCGCCCAGGGCACCGAAATGTCTAGTTACGGCACTGTGCTCCTCGCACCAGATATTTCAAAGGCCAAATGAGTTCTAGCTGCACATAGATACAAAGGAAGGTTTAGGACAGATTGTATTAATATAAATGATCAGACATTAAGTGTTATTTATGAACCACAAAATCTGCAAATCCTCAATGCCTCTTTATATGTGCAAGTGCCAGTTTATCCAACTAGCACAATTCAAGGTACATGATTATGGCACGGACTTTGGAGAGACCCCAGTGCAATCTATCTGTGCATAATTTTGCAGGTTGCGGTTTTGAATCGTTCACAAGTGACCCTAACTGACCCCTGTAATGGCTCATTAGATGCATAGCTAAACTGCCCTATACAGTGTCCCTTTAAATGTCGATATGCTAATTCCCTTGTTTTATTCTTTCCAAGATACACAATCCTGTGGTTTTTTAACAGATGATGGATAATTACAAGGTAACGACACAACTAGGGCTTGTGGAGAGAGATTGAACAGAATTATTACATGGTGTAGGCAGTTAGTGGCGACTTAGCTATGTTCTGTTACTGTGGACATGTAATTTGGGAACATTATGACACATCACTCAGTAACTACCGGTTGAATAAGAGAGCAGCCAACATAATCATTAACTGAAGCGTGTTATCTGTACTTATATACTTTAAAAGACTTAATGTTAACAATACTTTACTGCGCTGACGCCTTGTAGTTTGAGAGGCTGCTTCCACATCCCAGACCATAAATGACTTTGTTTGCATACTTTAGTTCTCCTACAACATCGGTGTCGTATTGTAGCAAACCTGATTGTGAGAGGTTACAAGTGATTGGACCATGCACTTCATCTTGTCTTCATGCTTTGGGGCAGCATGGTGGCTTAGTGGTTAGCAATTCTGCCTCACAGCACTGGGGTCATGAGTTTGATTCCCGACCATGGCCTTATCTGTGCAGAGTTTGTATGTTCTCCCCGTGTTTGTGTGGGTTTCCTCTGGGTGCTCCGGTTTCCTCCTACAATCCAAAAACATACTAGTAGGTCAATTGGCTGCTATCAAATTGACCCTAATCTCTCTCTCTCTCTCTGTGTACGTTAGGGAATTAAGACTGTAAGCTCCAATGGGGTAGGGACTGATGTGAGTGTGTTCTCTGTACAGCGCTGCGGAAATAGTGGCGCTATATAAATAAATGATGATGATGCTTTCCACAAATGATTAGGGGAGTCACAAAAAATGGAAGGGTTTGCACTTTTGTAGAACTTTATTGATTGCTTTGTATGCGCCCTAGGTTAAATTTTCCTTGATTTTTTACTTACTGGCTGTACATCATCATTATCATCATCAGGGAACATTTTTATTACCTTCGAATAAAGCATTATCGTATGCAATTAACATTGTGAAGCAGAGCTGTACCATATCTAAGGGCAATTAAAATAGACAACTTTTACTGTAAAATATGTGGGTTTTCACCCTTATATCTGCCAGTCTAGAGAGATAAAGCAATGTATCAAGTAAACATCACTGGAGGGTAAATTAAAGTTATCTGACAGTGAAAACCCCCTTTAGTATAGAATATATAAACAGTACACATAGCGTCCCTCCATAATTACAGGAACCTCATCTAGTCCCGTGACAAAGTGTTTGACACTCATGTTGTGGTTGGGGTTTGCTAAGGTGGTCCTGTTTTTCCTTTATTAACTTTTCTTTATTGGTTTTACTTAGTTTTCTTCTGAAGCATTCCATTTTTATAGTTAATAAAACAATTAATCTTATACATTTTCAGTTCCTTTGGTTTGTGCTCTCTTGCTCAATATTGTTGCATTCTTTGCTACTAATATATTAGCATTTTATATTGCTTTCTGATTATTGGAGCGATTTTTGGCTGTCAATAGTTTTCATTGCTTTTCCTGTTATGTAAAGCTGTCACATAATAACATATCACTGCATTACATTTTTCTCCTTCACTTGGAATGTCATTATCTTTTACCATAGCTTATAAGTAATAAGGTATTTATTTCCCGCATGTTTAGAAGTTTGCATGTAATGTTTCAAAAGATATACACTATATTTGTTTCTCGTATCTACTGCATCTACTCTAAATCCTGAGTTCTGTTGTGATCTCTAATCTCTAAATCATGTTTGTGATTCTACACCAAATATTTTGTATATTTTCCAAGCTTTTGTGATATAAACACTTATTTCTCACTAACAAATACTTTCACATTATTTATCCAGCAGTGGTTTCTTATTTCCTTTATATTATTTTTTAAATAAACTTCAATGATTCACTCTCTTGATTTTTTTTGTCTCAATTTTGCAGTAAATTAATCTATTGTTTTATAATTATTATAATTAGTAGTAGTAGTGTATTTTGGGGGATCTCGCACAACTGTATATATATATATAAAATAATCACTAGGAAATATAACAAAAACTTGACTGTAACCAACCCCAGACAAGGCTACATTATATTGTTTATAAAGTGCACAGTATTTATAAATGTTACTTTTTATGCTACAGGTAGGTTTGTTTGTGTCATGAAATTGATCTTGTCACTCAAGTATCTTTTTATCTTTTATAATATTATTTTATAGGCAGTAAAGATAAAATATGGAATGCTAAAAACTGTACTGTCTAGGTACAATTTCCTACAATTACAAATGTCTTCTTTACATGGATTCAGATTTGCAGTGTTTATTTATGAATAAAACCTTTATGGAATGGAAGTATTCTTACGTCAATGGATCGTATTCTTTTTGTATATTAACTGTCATATTTGCAGAAGTTTCTTTAGTTAAAGGGGTAGATTTACTAAACCTTCTAAAGCGGGAAGTGGAGGTGTTGCCCATAGCAACCAATCAGATTCTAGCGATCATTTATCTTGTACATTCTAGAACAGTGATGGGCAAACTACGGCCCGCGGGCCAGATCTGGCCCACTAAGAGGTTCTATCCGGCCCGCCAATATTTAAAAAAATAAATAAATTAAAATATGCATAAAATTATTAGGGCCGACCCTGTGTGTCAGAACCTTCATCTCCTCCATTACACTTCATCCTCCTTCCTAAAAGGACACTTTGTATGTCAATCACTCAAACACCTGCCCGCCCCCTAATGGCTGAAAGTCATGTGAGAAGAGATGGGCTGGGCCATATACTAAGGCGGATTTCGATTGGCTGCTGTGTTGTCAGTTATTGGCTGACCAGAAAGACGGATCTGCAGAAACCTGCTGAAATAAGTGCTGTGTCTGTACGATCGCTGCACTTATAGAGGTAACACTGCTATATAACACCCTCCCGTCCCATTCAAAAAATTTGTATTATATATTTCGATATTTGAGTTTTTTAATAAATTATATTGGCCCGGATAAAGTTTTTCTTTTTTATTTGGCCCGCTCCTGAAAAAGTTTACCCATCACTGTTCTAGAACATGCTAGGTGGAATCTGATTGGTTGCTAAGGGCAACACCTCCACTTTTCCCTTTTAGAAGGTTTAGTTAATATACCTCAAAGTTGCTACTGTTTAAATAAATTCTCCTGGGTATTTTGCCGATGACCAAGGGTATAAGAGCACATACTAGAGTGGGAATAATGGCACTAGATTCTTCAACCTGACTAATGAGCACGATAAGTGTGCATTTTTTTAATATTTGAAATACCTCTCATTGGTAAATATTGATTTAGGAAACAGAATAAATAATATGTGGTATAGTGAATAATAGAAGTGAAGCTGAGTTTGTGATTTTTAAACTGAAGATTTTCAGGGCCAAAACCGTCCATGAACAGGAGACAAAATGTGCAAACCCACCTGATGTGTGCTGCTATTTAATTTTGCTATAGTTACTATATTTAGAAGTGACGGTTGGAAAATGTAATGGGGATGGAATCCAGTAGTGCTATAATGAAGGCAGTAGGAGAAGTATACCACCGTATACACCCCCACTCCCACCACTGGCTATAACATTAGGGACCTAAGCTGAATACATGAAATATCAGACTAATAGATCATCATCATCATCATCATTTATTTATATAGCGTCACTGATTCCGCAGCGCTGTACAGAGAACTCACTCACATCAGTCCCTGCCCCATTGGGGCTTACAGTCTAAATTCCCTAACATACACACACACACACACACACAGACACACACACACACAGATAGAGGGTGACTAGGGTCAATTTTGTTAGTAGCCAATTAACCTACCTGTATGTTTTTGGAGTGTGGGAGGAAACTGGAGCACCCAGAGGAAACCCACGCAAACACAGGGAGAACATACAAACTCCTCACAGATAAGGCCATGGTTGGGAATTGAACTCATGACCACAGCGCTGTGAGGCAGAAGTGCTAACCACTGAACCACCATGCTGCCCTAATAGATAGGTGTTTGTTTTCATATTTTTAGTCAAGGAGGACTTAGACTGTTGCTCTGTGTGGACCTATGGGAATTTCTGCCCTTTCCCCCCAATCCTGAATGATAATGTAAGGAGGTTAGTTGTCAGGGAGTGTAACTGTAAAGAAGAGGAGCGCCTGAGGTGTCACAGACGGGGTGAAATATCCCTAATGAATCCTGAATACTGACCCTGTTTTCGCACCAAGAGAAAACAATTGTTTTGGATTCTGTGGTTTGAGCATAAAACATTAGGTCCAGATTTCAATTCCCCCCTCCCCCCCTCACCCAGGGGCCACTTTTTATGGCCAACACTTCCCATGGACCTTCCATGTTTGCGCAGCTTCCACACCATGTGACCCACCCTGCAAATTTCATTAGTTAGAGAGACCTTACCACAGCAATACCTGACTGATTATATTAAAAAATATAGTTAACAGTGACAGGGAAGAATAATACTGCTGCCATTACAAAGAAGCAGCCATCAGGTTTTCAGTTGCTATTTTATTGCTTTACTACATAGTGTCTTCTGTAGTAAAGTCTGGAGGGAGCTGTTCCAGAGGAGAGCATAGTACATAAAGGGCAGGCTATATTATTTATTAATGTTATTATTGTTGATTTGTAAGATGCCACAGTGCTCTGCAGCCGAACATTAGGGATAGCAGGGATAACATAAAATAGGGACATACAAAATAATTGCAGATGTGAAGACAAGGGTTGGGAGGGAGTTGCTCATTAGCTGAGACAAGAGTGGTGAATGTGGAGATTGGGACAGTGTGGGATATCACCATCATCATCATCATCATCATCATCATCTTCATCATGACCATCATCATCACCATCATCATCATCACCATCATTATCAACATCATCATCTTCATCATCCCCCTCATCATCACCATCATCATCATCCCCCTCATCACAACCATCATCACAACCATCATCATCATCATCATCATTACCATCATCATCATCATCTTCATCATCCCCCTCATCATCACCATCATCATCATCCCCCTCATCACAACCATCATCATCACAACCATCATCATCATCATCATCACAACCATCATCATCATCATCATCATCTTTATCATCCCCATCACCATCATCACCCTCACCATCACCATTATCACCATCATTACTGTCATGTCACCATTATCACCATCACCATTATCACAACATCATCATCATCACCATCATGATAACCATCATCATTATCACCACCACCATCACCATCACCGTCATCATCATAACCATCATCATTATCACCTTCATCATCACCATCATCATCATCATCATCATCACCATCATCATCATCACCATCATTTTCACCATCATCATCATCATCATCACCATCATCTTCATCATCATCATCACCCTCACCATCCTCACCATCATCATCACCATCATCATCATCACCCTCACCATCATCACCATCTCCATTATCACCATCATTACCGCCATGTCACCATTATCACCATCAGCATTATAACCAACATCATCACCATCACCATTATCACCAACATCATCATGACCATCACCCTGAACATCACCACCATCACCATTATCACCAACATCATCACCATCACCCTCAACATCATCACCATCACCATCATCATCATCATCATCACTATTTATAAGGTGTCACTGATTCTGCAGTGTTGCACAGTCAGCATACAGCTAATGCATACAACATAGCACATACATGTATACACAAAAGCATAAAAACAAATACAATTAAGCATAATAGCAGACGTGTGGTACAAACTCCAACTATGAATGATGCTCTGGCAATTACAGGTAGCAAGAAAACAAGTAGGAATTCCGTGTGTATGACTAAACAATCATTTTAGTAGTTGAGCAAGTGAGGTAGATAGACACACATGTGACATAAGGTGGTAAATGTATCAAGCTGAGAGTTTTCTGGCGGGTTTCAGATTCAGATTCTACCTATCATTTATTTAGTACATTCTACAAAATGATAGCTAGAATATGATTGGTTGCTATAGGAAACATCTCCACTTTTCAAACCCGCCGGAAAACTCTCAGCTTGATACATTTACCCCCATGGTGTTTAAAAATTTCAAGACTGGGGAGAATCTGATAACATGTGGAGGGAATTAGATAAATGGGTAACTATACTGGACAGGGGACTGTCCCGCAGTCTTGCAGATTGGCATATTTGTCCGTGCTCACCTTAGTGAGCCTTTGGTGTACCCGGGAGCTTAAGAGTGTTTTTTAGCGGTAAGGAGCAAGGTTGGGGGGCGGTCCCAGAGCCGTAACTTAAAATTTTAGCGCCTGGGAAGAGAAAAAAAGCTGCCACCCCCCCCAGCCTTCAAATTTAACCAAATTAATCTAAAATATTAATAAACTGCGCCCACCTTTAGCATTACTCCATGGGCAGTCACCCCTCGCCTAGTTACGGCCCTGGGCGGCCCCGAGCTTCAGAAATGCTAGACACCTCCCCCTCTGGACACACCCCTAACATGACGCAGTCATGTTCGGAGGAGTTTTATAGTGCAAATGCTTGATAACTTAGTAAAGATACATCTAAGCTTTACATTTATTGATCTGCATAGTTTTAGGCTGTTTTCACATAATCAAGCGGTAACCACAAAAAGTCCCTATATCTACAGTAACCAAGCGTTTATAGAAATGTATTTAGGTCACTATTTCTGTTATTTTTTCCTTTCTTTAAGGCTAGCGTGCTTTGTTTACAATTCTATCCTGCGTACTTGATTGAAATGCTACTATATGTAGAGACTACAATAGTAATTAAAGGACACTCACTTTTTAATTATTTGATGTCATCCTATCTTGAAGGGAGTGAGCTGTAGGACAGAACAACACTGATCTGTTTATCGCATTTTCTTCATGGATTGGTTTTGGCACGGCTGAAACCTAAGTTTTGCCAAACTTAGATTAGAAGTTGCATTTGAAGATATAATTATTTTATGGCCCAAAAAGCATAAACTTGGATAGGAGCTAATTTTGTTATAAGGCTTTTAAGTTTTTAATTGGGTTCAGTTGTTATGTCTGCCAAACGCTGACTGAAAGTGGTCTATTGTAACTGCTTTTGTGCTATCGAGTTTTTATATATTTTAATAACATGATCAGTGATTTCCAGTGGTCCTAGAGGCCTAGCATTCTACTGACAAGTATTTTATAACAGGTAGTTGTAAAGTATGTGAATACTGCAAAGATACAAGTTTTATGGTTTATTTAGTAACTTACTAAACCACATTAGCTACTTTAGATAACATTTTATAAAGTATGCCATTTTCTTGCTCAAACCAGTCCAAGGGGTAAATGTATCAAGCTGAGAGTTTTCCAGCGGGTTTGAAAAGTGGAGATGTTGCCTACAGCAACCAATCAGATTCTAGCTGTCATTTTGCAGAATGTACTAAATAAATGATAGCTAGAATCTGAATGGTTTTTCAAACCCGCCAGAAAACTCTCAGCTTGATACATTTACCCCCATGAGAGATATCAGTGAATTTGGGGCACATTTAGAGGTATATGTAGTAAAAATTATGTTTGGCAGCAGTTTGAAACCACCGCACATCTCCACAAGTTTCTAGCAGGTTTAGTGCTCCCAAAACGTCAAATTGACTACAGGGCAGTTTGAGAATTATATGTAAAACCGCCGCTGAGGTGTGGCAGTTTAAAAACCTCTAGAGCTAGATTTACTAAGGGGCGGTTTGGTGAAACCGCCCTTTTTTTGCTATTTTTCCGGCGGTTTTGACTCACTAAAGCCCAAACCGCCGTTAAAACAGACAGAACTGACATTTGTCTAAACCACCACTTTACAAACCGCCATCCCAATTTTAACAATGAGGAACATACAAACCACCGGATTTACTAAGCTGGGGTTTTCAAAGCCGCCGCAAAACATTCATCCAAACGGCCAAAATGAAAGAGGTGGTCGTGAGTGGCGAGATTGGTCAAACTGCTGCTGTTTGAGCTATTTTCCCGTTCAGAACATAAGAGAAAGCTCCATTGACATTTAAATTATTCGGGCGATCATTATTTATTGATTAAGGGGCAAAATTATTTTAATATTAACTTATGAATTTAATATTTTTTTAAGGGGATGCTATTATAGCATTATATTATAGGGGAAATGTGAATATATAATAATATTAACTGATTGTTAATGGTGGATATAATCATTTATGTTGCACAATTTGGCATTACATAGTGCCCGAATAATATAATAATTAAATAATTTTGTCCCCTTAATATAATGATTTTTTTTTTTACCCCATAAGTTAATATTAAATTAATTTTTTCGCTTAATTAATAACTAATTGCCAAAAATTGCCAAAATAATTTAAATGTCAATGGTGCTTTCTCTTATGTTCTGAATGGCAAAATAGTTCAAACAGCATGTTTGAGCTTTCAAGCCATTCAGGAGCAGGTATTAAAACTGTCCTGTCCTGTCTTTTGGAAGGCGGCTTTGATGACGGTTTTAACCAAACCGCCGGTTCAGTTAAAACAGCTAAACTTTTTTAAATCATTTTCAATCCGCCACACGTCACCATTGATTTTAAATTGCAGCCTCAAACTGCTCTATAGTAAATGCGGCGGTTTGGACCACTAAACCGCAGGCGATTTGTGTTGGTTTCAAACCGCCACCAAACTGGATTCTTAGTAAATATAGCGCCTAAACTGTCAGCAGATTAGACAAAACCACCACAAAACCACCAAAGAAAAGGCCACTTTTTTATACTTGCTTCTGATATGCTAGTTAGCGCATACATGCTCTTTGAGATATCTTGCCTTAACATAAGAAGAACCACTATAGACTTATGAATTACTGTAGCAATCATTATTTATTAATTATGTGCACAAAATTAATTTATAATTAACTTATGGGGCAATTTTTATTTTGCATTAAACTAAGGGTATAATATTATTTTATTATTATATTATGGGACAATATGAATATATAATTATATGAAGGGGAAATAATATTTGATTACTAAAGGGGGCAATCATTATTTATGATGGAAACAAAAAACACCATTTATATTGCACACGTGTGGCAATACGCGTTTCAAAACCGCTGGAAATACTGTAGAAAAATGGTGGTTTCATTTAGCAAATTTAGCAAATTTATAAGATATGTATTTCTATACTACGGATGTCAAAGAAAAGCATGAAACAGTTTTATATGCATCAATCCAATGTATATATCTGAATGTATAATCCAGATTCGTTTTAATCACCTTTTCAAGGCAATTCTACTTTTTGGAATAATTCACTATCCTGTAATTTAATTAATAATGTAAGACACATATTGGCTAAAAACCCAAAAATTCAGAACCAGGCAAAATTGTTTTACTCATTTGCAGTTGTTTTGTAGTTGCATATAGAGTTGATAAAGTTGGCCAAGTGCATTAACATAAATATTATATACTGTTCAGCCCATTGATGTGATAGACCCAGCAGATTAATTTGTTAATCTGGAGATTGTTCAGAATAGACAGTGATGATCAGTCACCTCTATGGGGTGCGAGTAGAAATCAGCATTACTTCAGTCCCAAAATATCCGCGCTGAGTGGCTCGCGGCCGCTCCGGGGATACCTCGAGTGGATATTTTTTACTGAATTGAATCTGCCCCGGTATTGGAGAAACGAATTTTCAGAAACTTTGTTATTATGTAAAAATAACAAAAAAATACTATACAGCATTTGTATTTATACAACTGTACTTGTTAATTATATATTATAGGGTATAATATACAATATGGGTGACATTCAGTTTGGCAGGAGGTGCTGTGATGTGTCTCCAGAACAGTCCGTGGAGACACATCGCGGCAGAGTTTTTTTCTCCATCCCATAGGGATTCGAGGAGAAATTGAGCGGAGATTCTGTTCTGCATTGGCCGGCAATGTGCATAGCCGGACATCGCAGTGAATCCCCCCCAATGGGGCAGGGACTGATGTGAGTGAGTTCTCTGTACAGCGCTGCGGCATCAGTGGCTCTATATAAATAAATGATGATGATGAATATTCTCTCTTCTCGTCTTTCTAAAGCTGACTATCATTTTGCAACTCTGGTCTAACTAAAGTTCTGTGCAGTTGAATATTTCATCTTTAATGCCATTGTGCTGCACCATTAATATCCATTTGAGTGGATAGTGCCATCCATCTTCTGTCTATTTATGTAAAGTCATTACAATATAACAAAAATACTTTCAAAGCAGAGTGTTTCTTGTGAATAATTGGGTAAGCAGGTTTGGGAGGAGAACTGACTCGCAGATAGTAACGTGTGAAATAACAAACTGTCAGGAAAGATCTGTCAGGTCCAAGCTTAGGGTTAGATAGCATATTTACGAAGAGCATGGGTCCAACAAGATTTGTTTTATCCGTTTGATTTGTATATTTAATGCACAGCACAACACATCACAATTTACACACTTCCAAACATTCTCAGGTCATCCTTCAGTGTTAATCTCTTAGGGGTATCAAGTCTCCTAAACACTCGCACCGCACTAGTTTAGGCTGTAGTGCTATGTTTTGTCTGAATTCCTTATCTTAACCAGACATATTTTTTTGTAATTCTTAGTTGTACCAAGCACCGTTCCCATTGTCTCTATAGTTGTAAATAGTGCACAGGTTTGCCAATATTTGGAATACTTCATGTGACATGACATATGGCAGGAGACTGAGGAGAGAAACTATTTTAGAAATAGTCCATAAACTAATAATGATATATTCAAAATGTCAAATTAAAGACATTTAACATCAATTGTAAACAGTGGTTTTTTTTCAAGGTGTTTAAAGATTTTTTTACATCAGCAATTTTGGGGTGGAAATGTATAATATTAATCCTTGTACACTCTATTGCTTACCACATATAGCTGCAATATCTGCAATGGGTCTGATATCGCAGTGTGTGTAGTCTCATAATGACTCCCATGGCTGATAATAATCTAATGGTCAGACGATGGACGCAGATGAGATTTATTTGTCTGTCTGTGCGATCATCTAAAGATGGCTGCCGAACTAACAGATCGCATCCGATTTGTCCACTTAAGCTGAGTATTTCTTTAACAATTTCACTAACGTTTGAAAGATGCAGATTCATGCGTACGCACCTACACAATTTACATTCAGATCTGTGATCTTCATCTCTCATAACCATCTGCTGTAAAGACATTGTTGATTGTTGTTGATCGTGATTTTTAGGATGTTTATAAAACCAAATCATCAGATACGATGTGTTTTGGTACGATAAAACATCATCATCATCAATTTATATAGCGCCACTGATTCCGCAGCGCTGTACAGAGATCTCATTCACATCAGTCCCTGCCCCATTGGAGCTTACAATCTAAATCCCCTAACATACACTGATAGTAGCCAATTAACCTACTAGTATGTTTTTGGAGTGTGGGAGGAAACTGTAGCACTTGGAGGAAAACCACGCAAACACGGGGAGAACATACAAACTCCACACAGATAAAGTCATGGTTGGGAATTGAACTCATGACCACAGTGCTGTGAGGCAGAAGTGCTAACCACTGAGCCACTGCCGTGCTGTCCCCAAACATGATTGTGCACTGAAACAAGAGGGAGCTATTCTTCAAAGGAAGAGAAGTATTAGAACACGAGGACATGCACTGACACTGGAGGGAATAAGGTTCAGAGGAAATTTGAGGAAAAATTACTTCACAGAAAGGGAAGTGGATAAGTGGAATAGCCTCCCATCAGAGGTGGTAGAGGCGAATACAGTAGAGCAATTTAAACATGCTTGGGATAGACATATGCATATCCTTACAAAGAATAAATGACCAAATAGGGTTTGAGATTACCATAGGTTAATAAGGACAGACTAGATGGACCTATTGGTTCTTATCTACAGTCAGTTTCAATATTAATATATATATACACACACACTATGGCAATATCTGACCAAACGGTTGTTTATATGATATGATTGATAATTACATAGGTGGCGGAACTACCATTGATGCGGTAGGTGCTGTGCACCGGGGCCCGTGGAATTACTGGGGCCCGCTGCATGGCAGGTGCAGAGGGTCAGGGCCCCAGTTCCTTCCTCCTCGCCTCCCTGCACCGGGGCCCACAGCCCGTTAGTTCCACCTTTGCACCCAACGCTACATTTTTGGACAAATCAGACTGTGATCCTGCCGCTCGGCATTTCAGCCATGCACAGGATTGTATTGTATTGGTGTGCATGTGGAAAAATGTACAAGCGGTGGAAGAAACACGGGCAGAGTGAGTTGAAATGATCAAAAACTCAGCTGCCGCGGCACAATCCGTTCAGAGCAATAATTGCTACTTGTCGCTCTGGAGCGACAAGTAACCCCCTGGACCCCCTTATTTCTAAGCGCAGCTGCGACAGGTGGGCTCGGCGCACACTCGCAGAGGTGACAGGATGTACCTGCCACCAGTCATGTCAAAAGTCCTGGCTCTTACGGTGTTGGGACAGTCCCCTTAAGTTGAGACTCTTCGGTCTAAATTGAGACAGTTGGGAGTTTTGCGAAGTATGCAGTCGGCCAGTAACTATTACCATTTTTAACTTAGGGGAACCATAAACCTTCATTTTTAGCTTTTAGGCAGACTTATTTTCAGTACCCATGGATAAGACAACAAATACGTTTACAGCTGTGCTTTGAATACAACTATACCCATGCAAATTATTGGTGTAGCTAAGGGCCATGACAATCAACAAATATGTCTAAAAAAATATAGTATTGTTTTAAGGTAGAGTTCCCCTTTAAGATGTACAAGTTCTTAAAAATGAAGAACAGCAAGACAAGTCTCACTAACCCAAAATAACATACGGCCTATGTAATCCATTGGAAAAACACAGGAAGGTCACTATACATGCAGGAGGTCCAGTTATGACATTTCCACTCTCCGGTGGCTTACGCCATGCCGTGACCACTGAGAACACTTTGGGAAGAAAACATACATCCAATAACACTCAAACACTTCAGCCGTGATGAAAAACAGATCATGCGAAATGATGAACAATGTCTGTCAGGGAGTTTGTCTAAGGAAATAGAAAACAGCTTTTACTAGGATTATTTCCATATATTTCAGGATAAAGAGAAATCCTAAACTCCGAGGTCATGAGTTTAGACACAGATGGTGGCCGATTCGCTCTGATAAAATTATTTGTCCCTGTAACTTTAATAAGTTTATTTAACACTCATGACATTGAATTCTCATGTTGGAAGAAATTACACTCCACATGAGACAGGTTCATCCGTTACATGGGTTCGTCTTTTAGAGAAATTGCTGGTTTTATAGGTACAATTGTCCTAATATTTTCTTAATGTCTGTTTAGAAATGGAATGTCAGTGCAGTCTGTACATCTTTTACACTTAAACATGAAAATGATTTATACAAGGAGGAAAATGCTCTTGGGAGACAGGAGTTGAAACGAGTTGGAGCAGTACTAGAAAGGGGATGTATCAGATTGCAGAACGGGTCACCTACAGCGATCTTTCTCATTTTCTGCGATTAGGAGATCAAAGACAGATATAAGTAAGAATACAATTTAGCACATGGAGGAAGAAAGCATACATTACTGATATCATTCTCTGCGGAATGTCAGAACAAAAAGGTATTACACAACTAAGTACGTTGAAGTTTACACAAACCATCTGATGCTGTGTATTAGTGTTTCCTCGCATCTGTGTTATCTTTATTTTTCGGCTTTAGTATAACAACAAATAAAAAGGTTTTTGAAGGAGAGTTGCAGTGTAAGTAAGGCTATGTGGCTGTATTAGAATGGTTGGACAGTTTTTCATGTCTACTCATCCCAAAGTCACATTTACAGTATGGAAGACATCAGGCGCGGGCTGGGAGATGGATGACCAGGGGGCACACAGGCGGCCGCATCATATAACTGGGGATGCGGCCGCGTCATTGACGTGGCCGCATCCCCTGTCATGTGATGCGGCCGCCTGTGCGCTGACGCGGGGGAAGAAACTGTTTTTTGCATCCGGGGGGGTGGCCGGGCGGCCTACCCCCGACCCTTATAGGCGTCTAACCCAGCGGCCCCCCTGCCCCCCGGGCCAGCCCGCCACTGGAAGACATAGATCTGCCCATCCATGGTTTTCTTTTGATATAAAAAGCGATGTTTTGAGTCTAGCACTAAGCATGACAGCTCACTAACACTTAGTGCTTACATGTGCAAGATGTTGAAGGTCGACAGGCCTCTTTGAATACTTGACTGCAGAGGCAAAGGGATTAGAAGCAAAAGGTGAAAGGTCTTAGAAATATTTAGTTAGACCTCACTTATGCATTATAAGTATATAGTTCTAGAGCCCCTCTTTTGAGATATTGATAAAATATGCAATTTTCAATGAGCTACCATAAAGGACTAAAAACTACAGGTAATCGGGGGACAATCATGGAGCCTAATATGTGTAGTTTAGAGGAGTTTTTCCCCCAGAAAAGGTATATATTCAATTAATGTACGCAGGGGCTGTAGAACTCAAGTGGAGCTAGGCAAGGATCGCAAACATCGAAATTTTAGATTTACTAAAGCCTATAAAAAGGAAATGTAGAGGTGTTGCCCATAGCAACCAATTAGGTTCTAGCTTTTATTTATCTAGTACAGTCTAGAAAATATAGCTACAACCTGATTGGTTACTATGGGCATCACCTCCACTTTTTAGAAGCTTTAGCAACTCTACACCCCAAGTGTGTTTTCGCTAGGCATGTGATTTACCTTTAGACTAGGAGGAGAAAATGTACGATTCAGTTGCAAATCTGCAGGAGCCAGTATTGTGGCATGCCTCAGTGCTGTACAAATATGACATTGTTTCTGCAGTTGTGGCTCTAATTTGGAACATTACATGAAGTTGAAGGGGTTTGGTAGTTGATGATAGAAATAGTTAGATAGTTCACTGCTCCAGAGTTCATGGCCCACAATGGGCAGATCACCTTCATCCATATCCAATCAGATCAGAGTCCATCATACAGATGCTCAGTATTGAGACAGACACTGATGCTATTATTATTATTATCATTTATTTATTAGGCGCCACAAGAGTTCCGCAGCACCGTACACAGCACAAACAGTAGACTAAACAAGGTGAAACATTACTGAACAATAAACAAAAACTACCAATACTTCAGAGACTCCAGGCAGGCTTATGCAGTAAAGACGGAGCAGAAGAACAGGTATGGAGAACAAAGGGAAGAGGGCCCTGCTCAAAAGAGCTTACATCCTAAGGGAGGGGAGACAGAACTCAGGCACACAGGGAGAAAGTTGTAGTAAGTGGGGAGAGAACAGGGGGGCTGGGAGGAGAGAGGGGGAGAACAGGCGGAGGAGATGAGGGGGTTAGGTGGAAGGTTGGTAGGCCTTTAGGAACAGGTAAGTTTTGAGTGCCCTCTTGAAAGAGGACAGATTGGGAGAAAGACGGATGGAGCGAGGGAGGTCGTTCCAGTGAAGGGGGTCAGCACGGGAGAAGTCTTGGTTTCTGGAGTGGGAAGAGGTGATCAGAGTGGAGGAGAGGTGACGGTCATTGGCCGAGCGTAGGGAGCGGGCAGGGGTGTGAATGGAGAGGAAGTTAGAGATATAGGGGGCAGTAGCCTGGGAGAGAGCGTTGTAAGTGACGGTCAGGAGTTTGAAAAGGATTCTGTAAGGAATGGGGAGCCAGTATAGGGTAAGGCGGAGAGGGGAGGCAGACGAGGAGCAGCGAGAAAGGAAGATGAGTCTTGCAGCCGCATTGAGTATAGAGTGGAGGGGGGCGAGATGGGAATGGGGAAGGCCGGTAAGAAGGAGGTTGCAATAATCAAGGCGGGGGATGATGAGTGCATGGATGATAGTTTTGGTGGCATCTTGGGATAGGAAGGGCCGGATGCAGGCAATGTTGCGTAGCTGGAAGCGACAGACTTGGGCAAGGGATTGGATGTGGGGGGCGAAGGAGAGAGAGGAGTCGAAGGTAACGCCCAGGCAGCGGAGTTGGTTGACAGAGGAGATGGTGGTATTGTTAACAGTGATAGAGAGGGTGTGGTGGGAGGGGAGTCTAGGGGGAGGAAAGACAATGAGTTCAGTTTTGGAGATGTTAATTTTAAGAAAGTGCGAGGACATCCAGGAGGAAATGGCAGAGAGGCATTCAGATACACGAGAGAGGAGGGTGGAAGAGAGATCAAGCGAGGAGATGTAGAGTTGGCTGTTGTCAGCGTAAAGGTGATTCAGAAGACCGAAGGAGGAGATGACAGCCCCCAGGGAGGAGGTGTAGAGCGAAAAGAGTAGAAGGCCAAGAACAGAGCCCTGAGGGCCACCAACAGGGAGAGGGAAGGGGGTGGAGGAGGAGCCAGACGTGGATACAGAGAAGGAGCGGTTAGCGAGGTATGCGGTGAACCAGGCAAGGACAGATCCAGAGAGGCCAAGAGAGAGAAGTGTTTGTAGCAGGAGGGGGTGGTCCACGGTGTCGAAGGACACAGAGAGGTCAAGGAGGATGAGCAGGGAGAAGTGACCCTTGGATTTAGCTAAAAGTGGATCATTAGTAACTTTGGCCAAGGCAGTTTCAGTGGAGTGGAGGGGGCGGTAACCGGATTGGAGAGGGTCCAGGAGGGAATTGTCCGAGAGGTGTCTAGTGAGGTGGCTACAGACAATCCTCTCAAGTAATTTGGAGGCAAAGGGGAGAAGTGAGATAGGGCGATAGTTAGCAAGAGAGGTGGGGTCAAGATTAGGTTTTTTGAGGATGGGAGAGATAAGAGTGTGTTTAAATGAAGAGGGGACTACACCAGAGGAGAGTGATAGGTTGAAAAGGTGTGCAAGGTAAGAGCAGGCAGTGGGAGAGAGAGAGCGAAGGAGGTGAGAGGGGATCAGGTCAAGAGGACAGGTGGAGGGTGGAGAGGAAAGAATGAGGGAGTGAACTTCTTCACCCGAAGTGGGGCAGAAGGAGCACCAGAGTAGGTTGTTGGAGAGAGAAGGGATGAGGGGGGTGGGAGAGGGATGGGAAGAGGAGATGTTCAGTCGGATGGTCTCAATTTTGGAAGTGAAAAAAGTGTCGAAGTTGGAAGCGGAGAGGGAAGGCGAGACAGGAGGGGGGGAGAGAGGAGGGAGCGAGATTTCCTCCAGAGGCGTTCAGCAGTGCGAGAGCACTTTTGGAGGGAACGGGTGAGTTTGGAGTGCCAGGGTTGAGGAATGAGGCGGCGCTGGCGGATAGAAGAGGCCGGGGCAAAAGCAACCAGGGCACTAGAGAGGGAGAGGTTGTAGAGAGAGGACGCCTGGGCAGACCAGGGAGGGAAGAGGTGAAAGGAGTGTTTCAAGAGAGGAGGAGAAAGAGGTAGGGTCAATAGTCTCAAGGTTGCGCCTAGTGAAGGTAGCTTTAGGCGAGGTGGGAGCACGGGAGGAGGACAGAGTGAAGGAGAGGAGATAGTGGTCAGAGAGTGGGAAGAGAGAGTTGGAGAAGTCAGTGAGATCGCAGAGATGAGAGAAGACAAGTTCCAGGGAGTGACCAAGACAGTGGTCACTCCTGCTCTGTTTTTAGTAGACATTCTGCCCTCTCCCTCTGTTCAGGCACAGGGCAGGAGTCCCACATGGTCGCAAGAGCTCTGAATAGCCCCTTCCTCTCACACCATGGCTTCCAATCAATCCCCTGCCCTGTTACAGCACTGTGCCCCTCTATCTCCTTGGCTCCCAGCTACCAGAACTTAGGGGGCAATTATGTTGCTGTAGCAAATGTCTCAGTCCTAGTGGCGTTTGGCAGGATGCCTGATACAGGCAGGGGTCAGTCAAATGCAATACAAAATTACACAGTCATCATGCGAAAGTTGTAAATAGCAACCTGGTGACTTCCTATGCTCTGAGAATGGAGGAACTAGAGCTATACATTGTTGATATTTCAATAGTTCTACACAAGGGGAAGGCTGGGAAATTTTAGCCCGGGGGTGGGGGATAAGACTCGACTCAGCAGGTGGTCCACTATGGGACTGGCCTGGGGGGGGCAGATGCCCCCTTGCCCCCCCAGAGCAGCCAGCCTTTGTTGTACACAATAAAATGTTTAAATCCAGCATTAGGCAAAATATATTTTGGGAGGAGAAATAGTTTATTAGCTACAATTAGAAATGGAATATATTTATAGTAATTTAATTGCTACAAATGACATAAAACGAAACTGTTCAAAAGTTTGGGCTCCGAGAAGAGCAGTATGTAGATAACATATATTCACTAGCTCTGGTGTCCACATACACCGTGTATAACAGTGCCGATCTGGCTGTACCGTTCTTTGATGTTATTTTAACCAAAACAGCCTGCACAGAGTACATACTTCCCCTTTATAATTCTTATAATACTGGAAAATTTTAAACGAAGGTTGATTTACATGATAAATACTTGCCTTCTGGACACTAGCTTAATTTTACTAACTCTTCTAGGAACTTAATTTTAAATAATGCACAATGCCTGGGCTGCTGTGGCCTAATGTGTCTCATGAACTCTGTTGTGAAATAACTCAACACTAAGACGATTGATAGATAAATAGATTTGCTGAGCTGGCTGAGATTTTGTGAAGTTTAAAAGGGATATTAAGCTTTGTAACAGCACAAAACTGTTATTTTCAGCAGCTCAGAGCTTAATAAATCATAAACAAAATTTTATTAATAAGTCACATAGGCAGACATCAACCTTCTGGGCCTGAAAAATGCAATTTATGCAATTTTTGTGCCCATATGTTGAGCCATGCGCATTTTAAGATCTGTGGAGCTTGGCACCAGAATACAATTCAATAAATAAAGTACAGCCAATATATACGCAAGCGCCCTGGATCCAGCATACAGTCAATCAATCCTGAAGTCTGTGGTCAAGTAGATTGTATAATGGACCCAGAGCCTGATTTATATACAGTTTGTGATACATTAAAAAACAGTAGTGATGTCTTGGCGTGTTTTTATATGTTCAGGATTCAGGACAGTCCAGTATAATGCAGGTCGTAGGTCGGTTAAAACAATGTCCTCCAAGGGTGGGGGTCAACTCTCCAATAGCTGTATACGTGTCTTCCCGCCGAAATGCTAGTTTAAACTGGTCTATTTGCATTACACACTCAATATCATTCTGATCATTATTCCTCTATCATCCATAACTTGCATACGCAAGATGCGTTCGCTTAGCTGATTGTAGCGGATGTCTGGTGGTAAAAAGAGGATTAAAATTACACTAAACATGATATGCTTCCTAAATCCTGAACCTTAGATATCAATAAAGTGGTTTTAACATTATTATATTAAACTATTAAATCTATTATATTCGATTATAAATGACTGTGTTGGAACTTTATTAAGGTGAACTATTTACATAATGAATGTGTGAGTGTAAATGTATTTGTGCATTATTTATCCGTGCGATTGTGTCATAACACATGGCATACTGATCGCAATTGCACAGTAAACAATATTAATCAATTTGATTCACTTCATCCAATTATTTGACTTTCACACTTCAAACCCTCTTTATTAAAATGTTTATATGGACCAATCACCTCGGTATCAGCTGTTTTCGGTACATGTGATCTCGCTGTTACGAATACATATCTTGACCTACACGTGCCCCGTTACACACATACTAATTGTACTGTACAATCAGTATGTGTACGTTGCTTTCGGCAAAATATTAGAATGATATGTGTTGAATTTGTCTTACTTATGTACAATTTGTTTGTGTTGAACACTAGAATACTAACAAATAATTCATAGTAATTTCGTACTGTGCCGTCTCCGCCTGTATGATTTACCAACAGAGTACCATTTTTATGTTGAATTTCTTGTTTTTCAACTCCAAGGCTCATGTTATATTGTCCAAACGTTTGTGTGGATTAATCTCTGCTGTAAAGAATGTTTTTTAATGTTTAAATACTGATGTTGTTGTAGGTATCATCATAATCATCATTTATTTATATAGCGCCAACTAATTCCGCAGCGCTGTACAGAGAACTCATTCACATCAGTCCCTGCCCCTTTGAAGCTTACAGTCTATATTCCCTAACATACACAGACAGAGAGAGAGAGAGAGAGAGACTAAGGTCAATTTTGATAGCAGCCAATTAACCTACCAGTATGTTTTTGGAGTGTGTGAGGAAACCGGAGCACCCGGAGGAAACCCATGCAAACACAGGGAGAACATACAAACTCCTCACAGATAAGGCCATGGTCAGGAATTGAACTCATGACCCCAGTGCTGTGAGGCAGAAGTGCTAACCACTGAGCCACCGTGTATCAATAAATATAAGCTTAATTTTACTGATTATTTACATTTTTATTCCTGTGAGTGGTTGTGTAGGTAGGGCCCCAGTGCACTGCTTTGCCCGGGGGCCTATGATGCTGATAAGATGGTCTTGCATGAGTGTGCACCCACAATCTGGGTGTGTGCAGATTGATTTCTCGCAAGATACACTACGCCATCTGGCATAGTACTCAGCCTGCATCAGCCCAGCTATTTTATGTCAAGTCTTTCAATACTGGTTGCAGGTTTGGTGGCCTGGTCCTAAATTTGTCCCTGTAATCTAAGTGTAATAATCAGCCCTGGTAAGCAGAATGCTAAAGTAGTTTTGTATTGTGCAACAGGAGAAATATTAAAGTTTGACTTGTAGAGCGTATACTGGGAAAATTATGCTAATTTTCTAAAGAATAATTAAACATTGTGTTTAGAGTTTAATTTGTTAATTATGACTGATTATCAAACTTGATGTAAAACTTTCACATTAATATACATACAATGCCCATTGCTGGTAAACAATTAAGTAATGAATAAAGTATTTTTGTTACTGGAAATATGATTTTAGAACATATTTACATTAATTACTATTGGGCCGTAGAGAGGTTTTACATGCACGAAGACTCTAAGATGGGTTAAATGTCACTAACTGTGGATACACTAGTACTTATGTGTAATTAAAATAAGTTTGAAATGACCCTCAGCCAAATAAACTATGCCAGATGCACTGATCAAGAGGAATAAATAAAAATAATCAAGTAAAATAAAATAAAAATGTTAAAGACAGACCCTAACAACATGAACGTAAAACCATCAACCCTAAAACATCAGTGTCTGGAACCTCCACCATTGGTCAGCTACCCAGCCTATCATACATAAACATAATCACTACTCAGACACAGTAACTGGAACATGCAGGTAGATAAAAGAACTAAATTATACTGAATACATCTACTAAATAAAATGTGTTGGACTTCAGCTTTAAGCAACGCTTGCTCTTTTTTTCTATTAAAATCTGTGTACAATTTAAATTCCTGGCCTTGCGTGCATATTTAATTCTCTTGTGAGTCAAATTGGCGCAGCAATGAAGGAATAACTGGTTTTCATTTTCACTAGGAAGGCATGACTATTAAAGTAATGTAAAAAAAAAGTTCTGTCCAAAAGAAACTCCGGGATATTTCTGCAGCTGAAATCATCACAGTTCCTATGTAATTGATGTATGTATTGGAGGTTCACATAACAGGCCTCAGCACTGAATCTTAACTTCAACACTAGAACTTAAGTAAGGGTTACTTCATGAATTTTGACAGAAAGTATGTTTCCAGTAGAAAAAAGTTGTGCGATAATATTGTATGTAAAGATCAATAATTATCAATTAACTTTTTTTTTTTTTTTTTGCATTGTTTATCCAAATTGTTACTTAAATATAAATATATAAGATCAGGAATATCGTAGCTAGAGGAAATCACAATAGTATTGGAAATCATCAAAGAAACAATGTTACACAGACTTGTATACCAGGCACAACTTCCTCTGTAACCATTGACATTTCTGTAAATTATATTTGTATAATTGCTAAATTGTAACACAACTAAACCTTCTCTTCTGTGTCTCCACTGCCTGGGATGTCATCCTTGACTCTCAACTCTCCTTCAGCCCCACATTCAGGCCCTGACCCAAGCATATCACTTCCACTTTCGTAATATATCTACATGATCAAGCCTTTTCTCACCTTGGAAATAACTAAAACTCCCCTGTCATCTGTAGCTGGTATTGCGGTGGATCCCCACATTTTGCATTGAGGGAGGGAATGGTTTTGATCCTGTATGAGTGCAGGGGGAGAGATTTGATATTAAAAATAGACATCCCATCTCTCTCTACTGAAGGTGGACTACAAGATCTTCGCCAATGTAGTAGTCAACTGGCTAAAGGCTGTCTTCAGATAAATTCACCCGGACGAGTCCTGTTGCAGGATGCAGATAGCCTTGCCCTACTCTGGGACATAGTTCACTACATCAAGGATTGCCACATGTTTTTTGTTTGTATGTTAACCTTATGTACCTTGACATTTACAGCTCATTGTTGAGCTGTAAATGTCAAGGAAGACTGGAAGACTGCGCCCCCTTCCCAGTTCTTTCAAACAAGGCTGCTCTCCTTCACCTCTTCTTTTTGTTTATTGTATAGTGCTCTTTGCAATGCACATCAGACAGAATCCAGAGTTTAGAGAGATCACTGCACTGGGACCCGACCTACAAGATACCAAGTGCCCTCACTTCATGGATGACATCATTATCTTCATTTCTTTATTTGCTTCAGGGATAAAGGTCAACTGCAGGAAATCAGAGGCAATGCTCTTTGGGCAATGGCATCAAGATTCTGAGGGTCTGGTTTGGTAGAGAGGACCCTGGCCTGAAGTATTGGGAGAAAAGACTTGTTACTGTGAGACAGAAAGTTGGACTGTGGAGCCTGAGAGACCGTACCATCCAAGGGAAAGCCCTGGTGTTGTGCAACAAGACCCTTCCCATTCTGCAATACATGATCCAGGAACAACCACCCTTTGCTGCTATCTGCAAGAGCATCACAAGGACAGTCTTCCACTTCATCTGGGACAGAGTCAAGTGGGCAGTTATGTTCAAGGAGCCCCTCATATGGGAAAGGGATATCTGAAATCCTCACCATGCTGCAGGCCTTCTTCATTTGTAACTGCATCCATGGGACTCTGCTTAAAGAGACGACAGCTCTCCAACTCCATGTCTCGCTTTTTCCTACTGCCCCTTTGGAAGGGCTTTAACTGGTAAAAGTGGGGCAGCTCCTTCCCTTACAACTGGACCACTTCCTGCTTCTACCTATATGTTGGGCAATTTGTGAAGGAGCACCATCTGGAGAGAGTTAAACTAGACTTGTGGAAGCCTAAAACTATCCACGAGATCATCAGTGCTAAGAACATTATGGAGTCTGTTCCAGGGCTCTTTGCAGCCACAGTAAAACATGTTTGAGAGAATGTGGCCTCTAGGAGGCTGCCAAACAGTCCTAAAAACTTGTCATGGATGGCTATCCATGGGTGTTTACCTCCCGGGACATTCATGCACTCCTGGAACCTGTACAGATATGTTCACCGCCCCTGGTGCATTGTCAGCAGGGAAACATTGCAACATATCTTTTGGGACTGCCCCTATGCACAGGCACTGTTGGATGTGATGGAGCATGAATTCAGAGACAGTGTGCCCATGGCTTACCCTTCATGCCACTTTATATTTTATGGATTATTTCCTGGCACCCATATTTATAGTAGCAGTCCAGGAGGGCTGGAGCTTCATGAACTGTTTTAAAGATGTTTCATTGCTTGTCTGGAATCATCTCATTTTGAAAAGATGTCTATTACAGGACTGTCGCAGGTTGATCCACAACCTGCTCAAAGACTATTCCATCATGAACAGAGGAAGAGGACTAAACACCCCCCTTTTCCCTATATGTGTCTGTTTTTCAATAAAGTCTTGGGCCTATGACTCCCCCTTCCCTTCCCCACCCTCCTTTACCCCATTACCTTGCTGAAGTTTGTAGATTGTCTTTCCTTATTTATGCAGTCTCCCCTTATATGTGTCTGTCTATCAATAAAGCATTGTGCCTGTGATCACCTTCCCTACCCCCCCCCCCCTCATATCTATTGCTTTTTGAAACAGTTGTCTTGTTAAAATGATGCAGGTGTAACACCTGATGTATAGTGAAGGATGTCATATTGTATGCCAGATGTCTTGTATTGTACTATAAAGTATATCTGATTTATGTTTCACAGCATATTGTGTTTCGGCTGTGTTGCTGCACAGTACACTTGTATGGTAATGTCTTATGTATGTTTCTTTGTATCTTTATGGATAATAAAGTTACATTATTCAATCCAAAAAAGTTGTGGCGCCATCTGTCGTCTGTAACTGGTTTTGCGATGGATCCTGGCAGTATATAAAAATATCTATTATCATTGGAACAGTAACCATAACACCTGAACAGTTCTTAGTAATCTCTACCATTCAGGAGGTACAGTCAGCATACTAATGTGGGCTCTACCCAGGGCCTGATCAACCACTAGGCTGACCAGGCTGCAGCCTGGGGCGCTGGGTCCCGGGGGGCGGGGCGCTGTGGGTATTTTTTTTTTATTTTTTTTATTCATTTTTTTTTTTTCGGGGTGGGGGCACCACGGGGGGGGGGGGGGGGGGGGGGGTCGCCGCGGGGGGGTGGAGGGCTCGACAATCAAAAGCAATGGTGGTCAGTGGTTAGCAACACACAGCCAATCGCCAGGCTGCCTGTTGCTGTGCAGCAGACAGGAAGCAGGACGTCTTCACTTCCTATCTGCTGATCTGAGGAGAGGAGCGACGCTGGCACAACTACAGGTAATTGAAGGGGGGAACTGCCCTGCATATCTATAGGGAGGGGGGGGAACTGCACTGCATATCTATAGGGAAGGGGGGGGAAACTGCCCTGCATATCTATAGGGAGGGGGGGGGGAATGCCCTGCATATCTATAGGGAGGGGGGGGAATGCCCTGCATATCTATAGGGTGGGGGGGGGGGAATGCCCTGCATATCTATAGGGAGGGGGGGGGAACTGCCCTGCATATCTATAGGGAGGGGGGGGAACTGCCCTGCATATCTATAGGGAGAGGGGGGGGGAACTGCCCTGCATATCTATAGGGAGGGGGGGAACTACACTGCATATCTATAGGGAGGGGGGGGGGCTACCCTGCATATCTATAGGGAGGGGGGGGGGACTACCCTGCATATCTATAGGGAGGGAGAGGGGGGACTGTCATGCATATGTATAGGGAGGGAGAGGGGGACTGTCATACAAATCTATAGGGTGGGAGGGGGGGGCTGCCATGAAAATCTATAGGGAGGGAGAGAGGTTGATATGTATGAAGGAGGGCAGAGGAGGGGGGCTGATATATGTGACTGGGGGAGTTTTGATGTGACGGGGGGGATAGCTAGCTAGCAGAGTGGAGGTAAGGAAAATAGCAGCAAGGGGGATGGATGCAGGGTGGGAGGTAAAGAAAATGGCTGCAGCAGGGGTTAAGGAAAATGGCTGTGGGGGTGTTATGGTTAAGGAAAATGGCTGCAGGGGGTATTTAAAAAATACAGCAGCTTTGGGGGGCAGAATCTCATGATTGTGTGGTGGTCACATGGGTGGTCTCAGCAATCACTAGAATACTAAATATTAGTGAGATGGGGCTGGTAGAGGTTTGTATTTGATTGACAACAAATATTCAGATATTGCTTATATATGCCTGTCCAATGGGGTACTTTTATTTGGCCATAATGGAGTGTTTTGTTTTAACTAAAGGGCCTAATCATTCAGGGTTTGCATTATAATACATTTTTGCATTTTCAAAACAGGACGCCAACTTTCCAGAAGCCAGCGAGAGGATAACAAAGTTGCAAGAGAGAAGAGCAAGAACAGGTAAGAGACAATGGCACAATCTGTCTAAATTTGAATGCTGGAGAATACACCTGAACATTCATATTCAGGAGTGTTCCTATACACCTATATATTCGGAGGAGGGGGGGGGGGGGGGGGCACTGCGGCCGTATTAGCCTAGGGCGGCCAGAACCCTTAATCAGGCCCTGGCTCTACCTTTGTAGCCCCCAACAATTGATCAGATGGCCTTGTAGTCACTAGCTGCTTTATGTTTTATGCACATTACAGTAGGGTGCCAGCATCTATTACACTCGATGTCCAGGATGTCTTCACTGTGCATGCAATTTTGATATGTAAAGCAGGATTCTATCCAATTCCATATTATCCTGCTCCACCTTTTATTTTACTAAGATGTTGTACAGTGGATCCATAGCAAAAAAACAACATCTGCGCTTTTTACTAAAATGCACTGTGAGCACATTAAACACTGATATTGCATTTCAGCCCCATAGCTGTGAAGACCAGTAATAGTAAGACTATGTCGTTCAATATCACTAAATAAAGTGTGCTACCTTATAGACAACACGTTTTATTAGCTTCTGTGGCAGTTCTGGGATCCCTGTATCCTGTAGCTATCCCAGCACTCTCATACAATCCTCAGTGGGGAATTGAGTAAATAAAAGAATAAATTAATGCATGGATGAAGAATGTCACGTTCCAGTACTAGAGTGTGCTGTTACTTGTGGATTGTCTGGGATTTAGATTTTTCCTTGGATTATCCTCTTGGAAGCTATTTAGGTACTCTGTGCTGTATTGAGGGTCTACTGCAGTGATGGCTAACCTGTGACACTCCAGGAGTTGTGAAACTACAAGTCCCAGCATACCCTTCCAGCAATAAGCTGCTATATATTGGCAAAGCAACACCTGGAGTGTCACAGGTTAGCCAACACTGGTCTAGTGGGTCTGGAGCTGTAAATGATAAGGACCCTGTCATGCATATTGTTAAACTCCCATTACCAATCATATATAGCACAGGGATAACCCTCACTGACCCCCTTGTCAGTGTGACCTGCACTATGTGTGGACTTACATACAGACAACAACTTACATTATCCCTTATGTTAGTTCTCAATGAGTATATTGAAATATATGGATGGCCTAGTTAGTAGCCTATTATTTATATCACTCCACAAAAGTACCATAACTACAGATTCATAAACAATATAGTGCTCACTGCTTACACACCCTACACATGGAAGGTTCCCGCTCTATTTACTGTTCTATTCACTTGGTTTTAAATGGACCAGAAATATCATCATCATCATCATCATCAGTTATTTATATAGCGCCACTAATTCCGCAGCGCTGTACAGAGAACTCACTCACATCAGTCCCTGCCCCATTGGAGCTTACATTCTAAATTCCCTGATATAGACACACTCACACACTGACACAGAGAGACAGACTAAGGTCAATTTTGATAGCAGCCAATTAACCTACCAGTATGTTTTGGGAGTGTGGGAGGAAACCGGAGCACCCGGAGGAAACCCACGCAAACACGGGTAGAACATACAAACTCCTCACAGATAAGGCCATGGTCGGGAAGTGAACTCATGACCCCAGTGCTGTGAGGCAGAAGTGCTAACCACTGAGCCACCGACTTCTCACCAGTCTAGCCCTCTATGGGGGCAATTAATTAGGAACGAATTTTCCCTTGTGTGAAAAAAACTATTTCGTTCCAAAACCTGTGATAATATTCATGGGTGAGAATATAACTAATTCACTCCTTCGAACTCATGACCCCAGTGCTGTAAGTCAGAAGTGCTAACCACTAGGCCACTGTGCTGCCCAAGAAATAGCCCTCAGCTGAGACACTACTAGTTTTTCAATCTAAGTTCCACCAGCATTTTCCTCAAATTATACCAAATGTCATCAGATCAGGCCTGGACAAGTTGTGGCTCTCCAGGTGTTGTAAAAATACAAGCCCCAGCATGCTTTGCCAGTCAATAGCCGCCAGGATATCCTGGGACGTTCAGCTGGAGGTTATTCAGGCCTGGTCTATATGTTCATTAAGGGCCTAGTGAAAGGTGAAAATGATGAAGGGCCTATTGTGCATACTTCATGCAGGTAATCCCTATTGCCAGTCAGTTGCTGCACATAGATAACCACAATTTCTACCCCACTTAATAATGCGACCAACACCACGTGTAGACTGAGACACAGCAACAACTTACATGCAGCAGGATATGGAAGCGAAGAGATGGATGGGAAGCTCTGTGGCTCACTCAGTGCCTGCCAGCGGAACGGCGTGACACCACCAGCGCAGAAATCTGTTGCAGCTGGTGTTGCTCTCTGGACAGCCTGATAGTCAGTATTAGTACTAGATCTGGATGATGCCTCATAGATGGGGGCAGAGAATTGAGCAAAAGCCCTGGGGATATATTTACTAAACTGCGAGTTTGAAAAAGGGGAGATGTTGCCTATAGCAACCAATCAGATTCTAGTTCTCATTTACTTAATACATTCTACAAAATGACAGCTAGAATCTGATTGGTTGCCATAGACAACATCTCAACTATTTCAAACCCGCAGTTTAGTAAATATACCCCCTGGTGTGGATTCACATGCTGTGGAATAATACAGAAGTGAAAGTTGCTCAATCAATTTATAGGTTCACAGTAGGTGCTTGAAAGGGTGGGGTTATCCAGACAGGAAAGAAGGGAGAAAAATCCCCTAGCACACTGCTATGAACTAGTAAAAAAGCTGCTTTTCTACTTGTACATAAAAATGCAGAATGCTCAGTTACACATATTTGCAAATGTATAAGTCATCCACCACTTCACAACGCTTTTGCTAATAGGGTGCTCCTAACTCTAACAATGAGAGTCCCTATATACTGGGCCATACCTTCATGTGTTGTTAAATTGAGAGCTCACTTACCAAGAGGTAGCCCAGGAGCTTCCGAATGACAATAGAGGACCAGCACTCCCCATCAATCTGATACCAAAACTTCCTCTCAAACAAACAACACAAGAATTAATGTTACCTAAAACTCTAAACCATCATATAGTTACAACATTGTGTTTACTAGTTTGTTTTATTTGTTCAGATTTTATATGGAGCTTGAATCTCAAGTACGAGATAAGAGGGCATTAGTTTTGTCAGTGCAGCTCACCGCTGCCAGGGATATGTAATTTGTGTAACTGTTTCTAATAAGACTAAACTCATTTTACAGTGTTAAATTTTGTTGTATACAACAGTGTGTCCGGGGCATTGAACAATACCAATGCTGTATCTGCATATTTATATGTGACCATGTGCCAAACTGAAAGACAAAAGTACCACAACTGGCGAAGAGGTACCGTTAGTATAACCGCGTTTAGTCCCAGGTGCAATAATGGGATCATGTCAGATAATGTATTATCTGGTGCTGACTAGCAGCGGTCCTCTGGCACAAAAATGTGCTTCAATTACGGAAATAAGAACTGAGATCTGCATAGGAACGAAGGATAATAAAAGCTTTGCTGTATCTTTAACTGAGTTATTCTCTGGAGTGTTAATAGTTAACTATTTTGGTAAGCCCATCCGGTGTCATAGGGGAGGGGATCAGAAATTATAAGTTGGATGGGCGGAGTTTTATTCAGCCTTGCAGATCTGGATGTTGCCCACCCACCCTCCCTGCTTCGTTTGGTTCCTGTGAACATGAGGAATCGGCTGGATACTGTTCAGGATGGTTATCAGTTTCTAGTGGCGGTCATGGCCTTCCGCGAAGATGGATGGAGTATTGGCCGGAAAAAGCTGTTCAGTCAACAGCCAGTGGTTGTTAGGCACACATTTACGGTATTGGGCACGTTGAACCCACCTCTCTTCGAGTGAATTGGCTATTAGTCTCGGTACAGGTACCGCCCCTGTGGTTACTTCCCGTATAGCCCAGAGGATGGGCGGGTTCGGTAGAATCGGGACGTTGTGCCCCGTCCAGGTAGATATGTGCGCCCGGGGTATTTTTGGTTTGTCCCCCACTTGAACCCAGGGGTTTGGTTGTGCCCCAGATGATAAGTCCTAAGGAGATGATAGGACAGTTGGGTTTTGCCTGGCACACGTCGGACTGACTGCTTTATTCTCCTTCACCATAGTTAAATAAATCATTTAATTTTGCCACACTCAATTCTCGTGTCGTTATTCTAAGGTAATAGTTTAATACGAGGAAGAAGGTAAAAGAGGATAAGATATCAGACATAAGCCTTTTATTGTCTTCACGATGATTAATTGCAAAATCAGTGATGTCAAAATGGGTGCAACTGGGTAAGTATGCCTTGGACTAATCTGATACGCTGATATTTTCTACTATTACACTGGTGTAGCTTTTGTTAGTTATTCTGTGTGAATCTAGTTATTCTGAAAGTAATTCAAGAACTGAAATGAACTGAGCATTATTAAATGGTTATATGCAGTGACAGGAGGTAATTGTCAACTATTAACATTCCTGTACAACCACTAATGCAACCGTGGCAGGAACCAAGTTAGTGAAATGTTTTGACGTGATAATATGATAATTTATGGGAGTTCTCTGACCTGTAAATCTGTGAAAACATTGACTCTGAACTCAAATATTATCTGTTGAAAGATTACACTTTTTAACGATCTCACAATGAAATGTTTTACCCAAACAAAACAATTAAAAGCACTTATCAAGCCGCTTATTGTGGGTGTAAAATATATGTTCTGATGAAATTCTATTATTTCTGTTTCTATAATACTAATATTAAATTAATTCAGCCAACTTTATGTCCAGGAAATTCTTACTGTCTTACATAGGGAATTTTCTATGTTTGTAAATTATTTTGAAAGTTCCCTTTATCTATTCTGAAACCCACATATTGAGGCACATGCTATATCTCCGAGATAGTGTTACCAACCGCGGCGGTTTCCCTGGCCACCGCGACTCACTGCCCCCAGCCTGTCTACGTCCCGGCCATCTCCATGGCGACCGGGACATCACTTCCACCTCCTCGTTACGGTTGCTTGAGCAACAGCCGGAACGCAGTCCTCTCTCCCGCCGTGCCAGAGAAAGAGACTCTTCGATCCATTGTCAATGCCGCTGCTTGACTTATCTTCCTCTATTGCCACTCTGCTTCTGCGTCCCACTCTCTGCCAGTTACAACACTGACTCCCTATATCCTACAGAATCCATTTCACTCATTACCCTCACCTATAAAGCCCTCGCCCCCTCCTCTCCCCCTACAACTCTAACCTCATTGGGTGCCACACTCCCTCCCGTATTCTCAACTCATCCAATGTCCGTCGTCTCACATCCCCACTAATTACACTTTTCACTTCCACCTCCAAGATTTCTCCTGTGCTGATCCCACCTCTGAAACTCATTCCCATGTGCAATTAGACTATCCACTCCTGCAAGGCTTAAAACACAATCTCAAAACTCATCTCTTAATCAACGCCTACCGGACCTCCTCCTAATTCATCTCTCATCCCTCACAATGACTCACCCCCACCCCCCTTATTTGTCTGCCCTTTACCTCTAGATTGTAAGCTGTCAAGATCAGGGCTCTATTTCCTCCTGTTTTCCAGCCTTGACCATCGTATCCACCTGCGCTTCCATGCCCATCACCTTTCATCTCTCAGTCGCCACCTTCAGCATCTATGGTCCTGTCTCCTCCTCCCTCCTGGGCACTGGTCTGCTTCATGCTAACAAGCTACCTGCTTGCTCAACCATGACCCCCCCAATGCAACTTTATTCTGATCGGTTCATCATGTTACTAGCAGTTGTTCTGTCTACTATGTAACTGTTATATGCTTGGACTATGTATGTACTAAATCTGTTTGTCCTCAGTGTTACTGTCAGTTATTCTGCCTACTATGTAACTGTTATATGCTTGGACTATATATGTACTAAATCTGTTTGTCCTCAGTGTTACTAGATGTTGTTCTGTCTACTTTATAACTGTTATATGCTTGGACTATGTATGTACTAAATCTGTTTGTCCTCTGTGTTACTGGATGTTGCTTGCTGTCCCCCATTGTACTGCGCCGCAGACCCTTTCACGGCCCCTTATAAAAAGAAACGATAATAATAATATGAATAACAAATGTCCCAAGCATCAGGTTTTAATAATTGGAATAATTGAATTTAAATAGAAATATTTAATTATTTGTTAAAATTTAAAGATCTCTTTCCACAAAATTCCTCAGTGATCAGATGTCTCCACTGTAAATTAATGCAACATATTGAAGGACAAGTTACTAAATTAATCATAATCGTACATTCCACAATAACGTATTACACTCAATTAATCTAACCAGACCTCATGTAACAAATAGTAATGGAAAGTATATCAGCGATCACAGATATAAATCAGTAGAGGAACACGATAACTTAATATCAAGTTCCACTGATTAATCATTAATCCTATGAGCTCTGTGACCAGACACATTTGAGCATTTTTGCTATGTGCTTGTTAAACAACAATTAACTTTTTTATCTGTTATGGTATCAAAATTACTTTTATATATTTTTATAACAGGCAGAGCTTTCCTTTTGTTGCATTTTTAAATAAATAGTCTTTTAGTGTTTAGTGTTGTAAAAAATTCAATTAGATGAAAATAGTTAAAAACAAATTACTTTTTATAAGCATATTCGTGATTTTTGGTTCAAGCGATTAGTGCACCCCTATAAATCTGTCAATTAATGTTTTTTTAGTTTAGGGAATGTTGCAGAGGCTAAAAGTAAATGGGCTAAAAGTGAGGGTGTGTGGAGTTTTTTTAAATTTTATTTTATTTTTTTTTAAATATTTTTCAACTCTCACTAGACCTTGGGGGACACTACACGTGTTTTTCAATGTTTTCTGCAACTATTTTGTTTGCTGCAACTGAAGTTTACATACAGCACCAGCTCCAGTTTTAGCTAAAACAAGGAACTTGTTTTTTTGGTTTTTTTACTATGAGATCTAAACTCGGAGGTATATTTACTAAACTGCGGGTTTGAAAAAGTATAGATGTTGCCTATAACAACCAATCAGATTTTTGTTCTCATTTATTCATACTTGCCAACTTCTTCTAGTTGGTGTCCGGGAGCTGCCGGGGAAAGGTGGGCGTGCGGGGGTGGGGCTACGAAAATTGCGTGACGTAATGCCGCAAATGCATCATTTTACAGCGGGGCCAAATGCCGCAATTCCCGGTGAATCGCTGCATTTTGTGCCTAATTCTGCCCTGGGCAGATGCGGGAGACTACCATACACTCCCTGGGGTCTAGGAGACCCGCCCAGAATCTGTGAGTCTCCCGGACATTCCGGGAGAGTTGGCAAGTATGCATTTATTTAGTACATTCTACAAAATGGTAACTAGAATCTGATTGGCTGCTATAGGCAACATCTCCACTTCTTTAAACCCGCAGTTTAGTAAATATGTCCCTGGGTATTCTAAGTTCTGGTAGTACTTTTTCCTGCAGCAGATATGTCATACAGCTGCCATTCTTATCGCTGTCACTGGCTGCCAACCGTCGCCGGGTGGCCACCTACGTTACTTCTCCATGCAAAACATTGGCGAGCCTATTTACCAGAAATAGCTACAGTACCGTCGCTGTCCTCTGATTGCCACCGCCGTCTCAGGATGACGTTAGACAGGGGTGCTTTATTATTGAAATAAAGCATTTTTTTTTCCTGTTTATGTTTTTATTTGATTTTTCTTTTAACTGTAATATATATTGTTCATAGAATCTGGAACTAGAAGCCCAGTTCCATGCTTCCATTTCCTGTTCCCGTGCCCGAGGGTCCCAGGACTGAGACCCTCAGTGAGTATCGCCGGTGAGTTCAGCATCGGACATTTTCCTAATATATTGCCCAATAAAAGATTTACTATCGGCACAAAAAAAGCTTATTATTGGAGGGATCTTAATAAAGAGACACCTAAATATACGGGGACTTTTAAGTTTTGTATTGGCGCTCACTATCACTTGGTATCTGAATATAGCCGGTGTCTGAATGGTGCACTGGTGAGATCACTGTACCTGAATTATGTACTGTTAATCCTTCTGAGCTATTACTGAAAGGCTTGTTCTGAAAAGTTCCAAAGGTTGCCACCTCTCCTGCTTGCATTTAAAGACCTATCTGGTATTTGTTCCTGACCTAGGGTACAAGCTTTAATACAATAACTTTCTTTCCGAGTCTACAAGTATTCTATCTTGCTGGGGACTGTGTGCTCCTTATCTGAGACCCAATCTGAATTGACATGTTCCTTATTGTGTTATTGTGATTTTATACTCCCTAAATCATTGATGGGCTACAAGCGACACTCCAAGCATTTACCTGCGCCCCCAACTCCTTCCGCTTTTATTGTCGGATTTATTTGTTATAGCTGGTAATACTTTAAACCACCTGCTGGTATGTTATTACAGCTAGGTGTCTCTTACTTTGATTAAATGTATTATTTTAACTTATTCCTGAGGTTAAGGGTAGTGTGTGGCCTTTTGGAAGTTTAGAGGGCCACAACATGCACCCCCTGAAGTGTATCAGGTTGCCTATCAGTGCCCCAAAGCATCCATTTGACTAGCGGCTTTTTGAATAAATGCATTTGCTGTATGCTTTAATTCAGTGGTCAGGGAACAGCGGTAAATTACCCCAAATGGTGTAAAAATGAAATTCCTGGGGGTAATGTTGCCAATTCACATGCTGTCAGTTGGATTGTAGACCCCTTTAAATGTGAAATTGCTGTTGTACCAGAAGAGCCTCAAGGGTTGGCAGAGGCACTTCTTGAGCCTCGATGCAATAATTAAGCACGTATTGCATTTGAAGACAAAGAAGATCTGTCAAAAGGCATCAAAATTGCACATGAGGAGGCAGTCAAAAAGTTGCTGCCTTTTGCAACAACCTACCTTTGCGAACAAGGATTTTCCACTCTAACGAACATAAAAACAAAGCAGAGAAATCGATTGGACGCTGAAGACTGTATCCAAATTGCTCTGACATCAAAATGCCCCAATATTGATGCTCTCGTATCAAAAATGAAGCAACATCATTTCTCCAAAACCTGAAGTTTTGAAGTTGAAGCTTTCAAAAATTTTTGATTAGATTCAATAAAATGTTGAATTCCAATAATTAATAATATATGATTTCCTTTCTTTCAAATCAAGGTGGTAATGTCGGCGTATCTAAATATATTTGGGGGTAAAAGGTAAAAAAAAGTTCCCTGAGCCCTGCTTTAATTAAAGGATACTGGTTTCTCTAAATGAATTGCTACTATTAAAGTTATATGTTTATTATGCAGTTTTAGTTATTAGATTCAGTGCACTCGGTTAGTGCTGCCATTTATCCTAATTTACTTCCTCCTGAAGTATGATATAGCTTGTATATCCAATGCTTTACATTGTACTTGGAGCCATGCGTTACAATCAATCCAGAGGACACCTAATTTATATTTGCATCACATCATGCGTAATTTTATTTATTTGCCCACTAACAAACCATCATGTAATTCGAAAAAGCCATTAAAATCTCTAAACACTCATAAGAAATCTAGAAATGATTTCCTAATTGCCCTCTGTAATCTGTATGAAGCAATCTTGGCTCTGATAAAATGTAGAAAAAAGGAATTATGGTAAATCAGCACGATGCACTTTAAATAAATATTCGGCCCGAGGTATGCAGTAATCATGCTGGTATGCAAAGAGAAACCTGTTATGTTATTTGATCATATGTGAGGATCTAAATTAAATGACATAGGCACAATTTCTACTACTAGTATTTATTTCATTGTAAAAAAAAAAAAAATGGAATTCCAAAAAATGTTGAAGGCTGATTCTATAAATAAATATTTGAGAGGAAAATGATGACGTGAAAAATAACCTGAACATAGGCAAACTTTCAGTATGATAAATTACAACATTAAATTAACAATATTCTCTCTCATGGGCTTTACCGCCTCCAATAAGTTACACCCGTACCTTATATTAGTGTAATATTAATGAAAATTGTAACATGTGATTCCCCAAATTGAATGCAATGTTCTGATTTAAAGATTGTGGAAGAAGATAAATGTAAATATTCATAGGCAATCTTTTTTCTTTAAATTAAAAAACGAACTAAATAAAATAAATCAATTAACATCATCCCAAAACCCCTAACCCCCCCCCCAAAAAAAAAATAGTTCAAATATCAGCTAATTCTATTACTTTTAATAGACATAGAGGGAAGCGAGTCCGTATATCCACAATAGGATAAAGAGCATTCCTCGAAGGCCCATTTTATAGCCAATAATTCACAATTCCTAATATCAGTGATCTCAACCAAGGAAACTTCCTAGAGAAGATGCAAACATGTAATTTCTTGTACAAGAGTGCAATGGTCCCGTGCCTAATTCAGAAGCATCTGCTTCAACAATAAAGGGTACATTTGTGTAAGTTGCTGAAGAACAGGGACAGAAATGAACACTATCTTTAAAGATCCGAATACCAGAATAGTCTCTGCAGGCCATTCTGCAGCGTTGGTTTCTTTCTTGGTCAACACCGTAATAGGAGCTACGATGGGAGAGAATGCTCTCATAAATTGTCTGTAATAAATTGCAAATCCTAAAAACCTTTGTATGGACTTAAGGTTTGTAGGTTGAATCTAGTTAACAATACCCTGCACCTTGACAGGGTCCACACTAGATCCTGTTTGGTTTTCGAAAGACCTCTTGTTTACCTTAAATTAACATTTCTCTAATTTTGCAAATAGTCGATTCTCTCTCAACTCTCCCAATGGAATTTTAACTTGTGGCGGTGTTCCATTAAAGAAGAGAAAATGAGAATATCGTCATGACCCACAACCAAAAATTTTCCTTAAAAATCCTCTAGATATTTAATGAATACAATCTTGAAACACATGGGGAATAGCCAAATACTTTCGATGCCCGTATTAAAGTATCGGCAACTCTCAAAGTGGTCTTAGGAAAAAAGTAGAAGCACCGCTAATCTGGTCAAACAATTAAGAAATTAAAGGAGAAATATTTTTTAAATTGTTAATTTGTTTAATAAAGCCATTTTCTAGGCTTTCTTTAATATACATTTCCTTAGTTTTAGACTCAGGACCTGATAGAGCATAATCCTTACTGTTAAGAAGTTTTGTATAAGGAATTAACTCAATGTCGAAACTTCTATGTAGAGGTGTAATTTACAAGTAGATATTTTTCAAAATACGCCATACACCTTAAACCAGCCACACACACACTCTGATATCAGCAGCAATATTGGGCATTTGTCTGCCCCCACAATAAGCCTGATGCCCAGTAATAAGAAAAATCAATTGGATAATTATCGGCATGTTGATCAATGTGAAGGGAAGATGAAAGGTATTGGCCTTTATTTGTGTGGCCATCTCCTAGCTGGACTAATAGACCCCTGTAACGCTGCAATAGACCCAGCTGATTAACCCATTTAGAGAACAACTGGACGTTATCCAAAATGTGTGGCCAAAGTGGACATTGAGCCTGCTACTTGGCCACTGTTCCATATCTTACATCCCTGAGAACTAAGTATGAAATTAGACATAAAGAATTGTCTTTAACATGGTGCACTGACAGTCTCTAAATACCGTCCTTCTGACTGATGATTCTAAATATCAACAGTCTTATAAAAAGTAACTTTTATTTATAAACTTTAAAATGGCAATGTTTAAAACAACGAAATAACAAGGTGAAATTGTGAGTTAAAGTGATAATAAATTCTGCTGATTATACCTTGTAATCGCTTTATTTGTATTATTCTTACTGAATTTACATCTCAATGAGCTTAACTGTTATCTCACTTGTTTGATTTGTGACTGCTATCTATCCTTTTATGTCACAGCTCTCACTTACACTGTAGCAGTGTAAAATAAATTGTGTCTGAAAGTTTTTTTGTAAAGCTCAATATATGATTTACAGTAGATTAAAACAACACTTGGGTGTGAATCATATTGCATTTGCTGCCTCCAATATTAAGCTAGATTATTCCACCGTTTTATATGGTACCTGCTAAATTCGTTTCTAAATTAATTTCATTTAATTATCACTAGCTGTCATATAGATATAATTTCACATACCTCGCACTCTTGTGGCAGTAGTAGATATTATGTAAAAATTAATACACTATAGTTTGACAATAAACTGTAACCATTTGGAACAAGCCTTATTTCTGAATCAATATACTAAAAGTTGCAATCATTACCCCCAGTATTTAATCAGATTCAATGCAAAGATAGCTAGTAACTGTCTGACAGAAGCATCTAAAGTGAATTGCTCACTACCTATCATTGCTCCACTAGTCTTGGGGGATAATTTGAGTTAGTACACCTTTTTGTCACATTAAGAAAGTGACATAATACTTAATAATATATTGCACAAACCCAGTTAATTTGTTATTTCTTAGACATAAATAGATTGATTATGGATCACGCATACTCAGCGAATGCCAAAGCGCGTTTCGCTGGGTGATTTTTCAAGGCAAGATTTCTGATAGCTAATAAGCTTGATTTGTGTGTATGCAAGATAGACATAATGGGCCCGATTCATTAAGGAAGCTAAGTAAAAAATTGAGTAAGTTTTCTTACTTAATGATATTTTTATGTTGCACACAAGTTAAATACTGGCTGTTTTTTCATATAGCACACAAATACTTGATAGCTTATATGTACTCTAAAATGTAATGTTGACCTAGGAAAAAAAAAGTCAGTATTTAACTTATGTGCAAAATAAAAAACTAATTTGCACCCCTTCCAAATATTTTATATAACAGCAATACTCCTTACAGATGCTACCAAAGAGATGTTGTCTATCCACAACTAAAAGTTCTACTCCACCCAAATAAGAGTATTGCGTCTGTATTAATTGTTATGTACTAAATGTTGTAGTATGTTTTATGCTCATTTTATGTGATTTTATTGTTCCAACTATAATAGTCTATTTTTATATAAAATTAAGTGTGATAACATGTTATGTGTGTGCCTGTTGTCCAGAAAAGTGGGGTAGAGGGTTCCTTAATCTCCCTGTGGTGTTGCTTAATCCAGGACACTAATCAACGAAAACTAGCAATAACCAGCAGAGTGTTTACCACAGGGTAGTGGAGTATTATTATTATTAATTTTTATTTATAGGGCGCTACTAAGTGTCCGTAGCGCCGTACAGGGACAAACGAAATTACAATACGAGGAGAGACAGCACAGTACAGTAAACAATAAGCACAATAACTCTGAGAGCTCAAAGCACAGCTAGGGGAGTAGTCACAGAGGCTGTGATGATCTGTGTAGATGTGCTGGAGACTTTAGAGAACAGGTAGCAAATAGGAACCAGGGATCAGGACATCTGACCAGGAGAATAGACCTGAAGATCTGTCAACTTGGTAGAGAAGCAGGTGCTTTAAATAGACAGAGCCGACAGGCAATTAGCCAATCAAGAGGATGCAGGAAGTATTGAGCAGACCGGTTGGTAAATGTATCAAGCTGAGAGTTTTCCAGCGGGTTTGAAAAACCAATCTGATTCTAGCTATCATTTATTTAGTACATTTACAAAATGATAGCTAGAATCTGATTGGTTGCAACATCTCCACTTTTCAAACTCGCCGGAAAAATCTCAGCTTGATACATTTACCCCCAGGTGTGTGCCTGCTCAGTTCAGCCCAGCAAGTGAATGCAGAAAGTGGGAAACAGGTGAGAATTGTGACCATAATGCAGGTTTAGCTGGTGCAATGTGTTCAGAAGTATTTTTTGCCCAGTAGGGTAATACATGAAATTGTTTATTTTATACCAGGGCACGTGAATCTCTTCTCTTACAAAGAATGCTATTACTGTATATTTCAGGTTGACGCCCTACTTGTAGTAGGCCTGCTCTGTAACAGTTTACAGACCACAGTAATGAATAGATAATTGAGTAATCTCAGGATTCCATCTGCTTACTATAAATGATAATATGGCAAATATTCAGCTTTAACGATAACACTCTGTCAATATTTCTTGACTAGGGGCATCCGGAACATCTGTAATATCGCTCAAAATGCCTATATACTACTTTTTTTTGTTATTGTTGCTGTAATGTTAAATAATAAAATGTTATTACATAGTGACAGTTTTAAGAGATACTAGTATACTTTTAATCTCCCAGTCTCCCACTTAACTTCCTACCTTTTCTTCTGCCTCTTCCCCTTCATTCCCCTTCCCTTATCCTTATCCTCAGTTTCTCCTTCTCTCCCTCTCTCCCCCGTGTCTCTCTGTCTGTCTACCTCACCCCTTAGATTGTACGCTCCTTTGATCAGGGCCATCTCTCCTCCTGTCTTCACTACTTTTAACTCTGCTCTACAGCTACCTAGCCCCAGGGCCATCTTCTCCATTGGGCATTATGGGCAGGTGCCCGGGGGCCTTACGGGCAAGGGGGCCCCATAGGCAGGGCTCTTAACTAGAATAAATAATCCTGCAAAAGAAAAAACCTGCAAAAAAAACCTTCAAGGGTCACTGAGCAAGGACATCTATCTATCTCTATATATCTATATCTATATCTGTATCTCTATACATTTATATCTATATATATATCTATATATATATGTAGGGGCCCCGGTGCACTGCTTTGCCCTGGGGCCCATAATGTTGTTAAGATGGCCCTGCCTAGCCCTCCTTCCTCGCGGACCCTCTTACCCCCGTCCCCTCTCGCTCCCTCCTCTCCCCTCTGGGGGTTTCCCTGTCATCCGTGCCCTCCCTCTTGGGCTCCGTCGTATGCGGACCTTCCCCTCTCCCCTCCCCCGCCGCTATCTGCGCTTTGAGCTCACTGAGTTTCTGTGCTTATTGTTTTACTGTACTGTGCTGTCTCACCTCGTATTGTAATTTTGTTTGTCCTTGTACGGCGCTACGGACACCTAGTGGCGCCCTATAAATAAAAATTAATAATAATAATAATAATAATAATAATCTGTGTTCTGTGTTTCCTTTCCTATAATATAACAGCCAAGAATGAATTAAATGGGAAAAGAGACAAAAATGAAGTCTTCCAGCACTTGCTAAAATGATAGTAGCAAAACAAAAGAGCAATGTCCTAGAGGTATCATCACTCTCTTTTGTAATAACACGTAGAGGATTTCAGGCAGCACCACCAACCGTCACTCTAAAATGTATTTAGAAGTAAAAAGGTTACAATGCAAATTTGTCAGAATGATGTCAAAAAGGTGTCCAAAAGCAGCAACCAGGAATCCTTGTAGACTAGCGATTCAAGCTGTGTGTCCATTGTATTGTGTTTATTGTTTTTGAATTTTACGCATTGGATAAATGCAAAGAACTCTCTATGGTAGGCTTGTCCATCATAAGGGAGGTTGTAGTTTTCCTGATATATTACCTATTTCATGCAAAAAAAGCAAACATTTATCACGCAATAGCAATACTAAGCATGGACACCCAAAGTTCAAGCTCAAGTACCCGATGATGATGGTTACTGCTAGATGGTTATTGCATCACTGTCAGAGCTAAACTTGCACAGACACCATCGCACTCACCCCTTACTGACAGCCACTTAATGTCCTCAGTAGTAATAAGGAAGAGAAATGAAGGACATCTCAGTGCTGGCTCACGTGGGAAGCGCAGGAAGTAGCAAGCTGTTCAGCCATGAGAGTGGTGGTTAGTCAGCAGAGAGCAAAAGATCAATCACTGCCCACATTGGTGACCAGTGAGCTACTGCCAACACAATGGTGGACATAGACTTGGCACAGGAGGGGGTGACTTTCAATACTAAGAGGCAGGGTGACATAGGATAGTACCTGAGAAAATATGCAGCGGCTGGGTGAGAGAGACATATACAAGACAAAGAAATGAGAGACATGTAATAGCAAAACACAGGAGGAGGCGAGACTGGGATATAATAGACTCAGGGAGGAGAAATGTGTTCTAACAATAAGAACAAGACACAAGAGAAAGGAGAGGGACTAGGCACAGAAACTAGAAAAGGGTAATAACAAGAGACAAGAGGAGGGAGAGGGAGATATATATTAGGTACAGGGAGTAGAAAAGAGTAATAACAAGAGACAAGAGGAGGGATAGGGAGATATATACTAGGCACAGAAACTAGAAAAGGGTAATAACAAGACACAAGAGGAGGGAGAGGGAGATATATACTAGGCACAGAAACTAGAAAAGGGTAATAACAAGACACAAGAGGAGGGATAGGGAGATATATATTAGGCACAGAAACTAGAAAAGTGTAATAACAAGACACAAGAGGAGGAAGAGGGATATATGTACTAGGCACAGAAACTAGAAAAGGATAATAACAAGACACAAGAGGAGAGAGCGGGAGAGGGAGATATATACTAGGCACAGGGAGTAGAAAAGGGTAATAACAAGAGACAAGAGGAGGGATAGGGAGATATATACTAGGCACAGGGAGTAGAAAAGGGTAATAACAAGAGACAAGAGGAGGGATAGGGAGATATATACTAGGCACAGAAACTAGAAAAGGGTAATAACAAGAGACAAGTGCAGGGAGAGGGAGATATATACTAGGCACAGGGAGTAGAAAAGGGTAATAACAAGAGACAAGAGGAGGGATAGGGAGATATATACTAGGCACAGGGAGTAGAAAAGGGTAATAACAAGAGACAAGAGGAGGAATAGGGAGATATATACTAGGCACAGAAACTAGAAAAGGGTAATAACAAGACACAAGAGGAGGAATAGGGAGATATATACTAGGCACAGAAACTAGAAAAGGGTAACATGAAGACACAAGAGGAGGAATAGGGAGATATATACTAGGCACAGGGAGTAAAAAAAGGGTAATAACAAGAGACAAGAGGAGGGATAGGGAGATATATACTAGGCACAGAAACTAGAAAAGGGTAACATGAAGACACAAGAGGAGGAATAGGGAGATATATATTAGGCACAGGGAGTAGAAAAGGGTAATAACAAGAGACAAGAGGAGGGATAGGGAGATATATACTAGGCACAGAAACTAGAAAAGGGTAATAACAAGAGACAAGAGGAGGGAGAGGGAGATATATACTAGGCACAGGGAGTAGAAAAGGGTAATAACAAGAGACAAGAGGAGGGATAGGGAGATATATACTAGGCACAGGGAGTAGAAAGGGGTAATAACAAGAGACAAGAGGAGGGATTGGGAGATATATACTAGGCACAGAAACTAGAAAAGGGTAATAACAAGACACAAGAGGAGGAATAGGGAGATATATACTAGTCACAGAAACTAGAAAAGGGTAACATGAAGACACAAGAGGAGGGATAGGGAGATATATACTAGGCACAGGGAGTAAAAAAAGGGTAATAACAAGAGACAAGAGGAGGGATAGGGAGATATATACTAGGCACAGAAACTAGAAAAGGGTAACATGAAGACACAAGAGGAGGAATAGGGAGATATATATTAGGCACAGGGAGTAGAAAAGGGTAATAACAAGAGACAAGAGGAGGGATAGGGAGATATATACTAGACAACAGAAACTAGAAAAGGGTAATAACAAGACACAAGAGGAGGGAGAGGGAGATATATACTAGGCACAGAAACTAGAAACGGGTAATAACAAGACACAAGAGGAGGGAGAGAGAGATATATACTAGGCACAGAAACTAGAAAAGTGTATTAACAAGACACAAGAGGAGAAAGAGGGATATATGTACTAGGCACAGAAACTAGAAAAGGATAATAACAAGACACAAGAGGAGAGAGCGGGAGAGGGAGATATATACTAGGCATATCAAGTAGATAAGGGTAGTAACAAGACACAAGAGGAGGGAGAGGGAGATATAAACTAGGCACAGAAACTAGAAAAGGGTAATAACAAGACACAAGAGGAGGGAGAGGGAGATATATACTTGCATAGGGAGAAGAAAATGGTAATAACAAGACACAAGAGGATAGAGAGGGAGATATATATACTAGGAATAGGGAGTAGAAAAGGGTAATAATGACACAAGAGGAGAGAGAGGGAGAAATATACTAGGTACAGAAACTAGAAAAGGTTAATAACAAGACACAAGAGGAGGGAGAGGGAGATATATACTAGGCACAGAAACTAGAAAAGGGTAATAACAAGACACAAGATGATAGAGAGTGAGATATATACTAGACATAGGGAGTAGAAAAGGGTAATAATAACAAGACACAAGAGGAGGAAGAGGGATATATGTACTAGGCACAGAAACTAGAAAAGGATAATAACAAGACACAAGAGGAGGGAGAGGGAGTCCACCATTCAAACCATCAAGAGGAAAGTCTGAGTTCTCTGTTACCAGGGTATCTCCAAGAATACGGCTATCTAGGCTCAGAACCTTTTAAAATATAAGCATAAAGGCTTCCAAGGTCAATGTCTTTCTTACGATTACATGGACCTTTCATTTTGTAAGTCATATTTTGATTTTAGGCTTCTGACTTTTTACAATTCTGAAAGGGATGTGAAATTGGTAGGTCCCATATTCCCACTCTAGAAACAAACAAGCTATATAAAACTGGATAATCTGAATTTTAGCCATCTCATTCCACTACAACTTACTGCTGCAAACGTCAGTACACTTTATCTTGAAAATTCCCATAATTTTCCTTAATAAAATACAGAGCAAAGAAAAAGATCTAATTGGCGCACTGTAGGTCTAATTGAATAATAAAATAAATATATAAAAGTATAGTGATAAAATATCAATTTTTAAAATTGATCGGTAGTGCAGCTGTAATAAGGGTTGTGTAAGGTCCCACTAAATAAGGCAAACTCTAAGCAAAGGAAAAAAATGACAGCGCTGTAACTGGACAAAATATAATCAAGCCAAACAGGCATATTAGATAAAATTTATTTATATATAAACAGTATCGCATCTAAATAGATGAAAAAGTGTCTTAAAATTACACACATAACACACATATAAAAAAATGACTGAATGTGAGCTCAAGATGATAAAAACAAACACAAGTGTAAGTTGTGATAACAACGCTGTTCTAATAACTTTGAAAAGTGGTAAAATTGAAGAACTCATTTGATGTTGTAATCTCCAAGATCACTAATGAGGGTTCAACTTAGAAAATGACATGTAGAGACTCTTAGGAAAAATCTTGCCCTGCTGATGTAAATAGATAAAATAAAGTCTTTTAATATTATCCAAAGGTGCACCTTTTGTGATGAGTGATCCAAAATACTTAAATAGGATATAATAATCCAGTTCCAATCAGATATTGTACATTAATGAAGAATTTGTATTACCTGACATGCAGTTTATCCATCCGGCCGCTTGCTGCTGCAAGTCATAGATACTGTTCCAGTCGGCAAATGAGATGTTCTGTATCCTTCAAATATGTGCACAGTACAAATGATATTTGGGCCACTTCACGCAATTGATGCCTGAAATTCCTTAATAAGAACTCCTTGAAAGCAGTTTTTCTAAGGGTCCTGGTCAGCCATTAAAATGAATAAAAATAAGATTAACTTCCAATTTAGTGGAACAGCGTGTAAATCTTTATCCTGACGCGTTTCATTACCTACACTGTAATTTCTTCAGAGGAAAAATACAGCAACACTTTGTGTAAAGTCCAGTTCACAATGAGAAGATGAGAAGGAAAAACTACAGCAACATTGTTTAAAGTCCAGCTCACCTTAATAAAATACCTATATCTACCAGTCTTTGTATGTGCAGAGAGCCCAATATCTTATGTAAAGTGCTAATGTGTGCATTGACCATGCTCGTTTGATTCAATCCTCAGTAATAGATCTACCAACATAGACCCTAAACCCTGGTTTGTTGGACTATTTTCAAGTTTACTCTTTTAATTTGTTTCTATCAGTTTAGTGAAGTCTATTAGTGATAAAACTTTCCTGCAAAAATTCCCAACCTACCCAATCTGTCCATTTACACTGATCCCTACTGTGTAATTGCATTGAATTTTTGTTGGTCAACAATCTCCTGGCGATCATCAGTTACCAGATTACGACTGTCACTCTGCTCCATGGCTCGATCCCCAAAAGACCAAAATCTGGGCAAGGGCCACCAATCTCTCTGCTACTTGGATATCACATAGTTTGCAGCGTTAAGTCTCCTAAATAAATTTTTGCCTAAATTCAGCCTTAAAGACCATGTAACAAGTTAATTAAGATGTAATGCTTGCTGTTCATGACTCAGTATTACAATCTGGCCAGCCTTCTTTGAAAGAGCTTCATGGCCCATATGTTCATATGTTCTACGGAGCTCTCTTGGGGAGGATTGAATGGATTGAGTCCTCCAGCAGTTTGGATTGGCGCGAGATTTGCATTAATGAAGATATTCTGGTTGCACAGAGGTACTTCTATAGCCATCCTGACCCATACAGGGACTTCCCAAAAAAAAGAAAAGTGGATGTGTACCTATGTAAGGGCCCACTTGCTAAGTAAGTGTATTTGCACAAAAACTGCATACTTCATCCCTGCATTTTTCTTATTTCATAAATAACCCCCATTGCTTTGAAAACAAAACTTATAGGAATCCATCTCCTCCAATAATTGGCAGTCCCTGTGCAAGAAAGAAATCATATTTTATTTTCCATTGACCTTGCGAGTTGAAAACAGTTTAAACTACAATTTACAGTAAGTGAATGGGAAAAATAGTACACAGTACACTGACCATGTAATTGTCAACACTCTCATTATCTGTAATAAAATAAAAAGTGATATATCACTGAGCTGTTTTTCAGCCAAGCATTGTACTTTTCCTAAAACTTCCAATATTGCCGTTCTAGAGTAGCCAGGTTAAAACACAGCACGATTATAGTCAGTATTTATTTTGTAATATTAGGAGGATGTAAAAACAGAGGACGGTCGTATTTCCTAGAACTCCTCCATATTGTTACATGTCACTGTGTGTTATGTCGGATCTTACGCAGGCAGAGTTTTTTCCTCTCAAACATCTTTTTGGTTACATTTCCAACAGGCATAAGGCTGGATAGTTGCAGAAGAAACACCCTTTCTTGGCATTTACTATTTACTGGAAAGGGAAAAAAATATCTAAACTTTAAAGCAGAGTATAACGTTGGCTGTAGACATGTTTACAATTGTTCTAAGGAGTAAATTTACCGTACAGTGCTCAATGGGACAGCAACACTTTAAGGTAAATTTATTAAGGCCCTGTAAAGAGCAATCCATTTGCAAAATATCCTTTTGTGCTGGTAATTAGTGCTAAAAAGTCTTAAGGTGCTAACAAAAAAGACCTAGGGGGTATATTGACTAAACTGCGGGTTTGGAAAAGTGGAGATGTTGCCTATAGAAACCAATCAGATTCAAGCTGTCAGTTTGTAGAATGTACTAAATAAATCATAACTAGAATCTGATTGGTTGCTATAGGCAACAGCTTCACTTTTTCAAACCCGTAGTTTAGTAAATATACCCCTTAGCTCATAAAATGCAAAATAGTGGCAAACATGTTGCAAGTAGCAATGTGAGCACATAAAATATCATAGCAAAAAGTGCCAAGTGAAAGTCGGTGTCATTGGTAAACAACAGTGATGTAACTACCGCTGGAACAGCCCATGTGGATGCTATGGTTCATGGCACCGCTGGTCCCACCACGCTAGAGGCCACCACACACTCTTCTTAGCATGCACTTAGACAGGCACATGCACAGTGAAGTCCCATTCGGGTTTTCAGTTCCAGTTTCTCTTGGCCAGAAAACGAAATAGCTTTAATAGTATATAATGATGGCAAGCCTACTTTATGCCTTTGGCTAACTAGGGTTTGTGTCAACATTTCACCGCAAGGTTGAACACTTGCATTTTTCGAATTGCGAAATAACTTTTTCATAACAACATTTTTATCTTTTACTCTACCCAAGCCAATTTTATATATTTTTCAGGACAGATAGGGCATACATTTGGTTACATAACTGAGTAAATATCTTTTTAATTTAGCATAAAGAGGGAAAAAATTATAATAATGCACTTTTTCATGATCATTTCCTTAGCTACTTCATTAGCTACTTTCACAAAATTAATTCAACCTACAAAGTCCCTCAAATTGGTATTGTCCCACCTAAACTGGGACAGTAGGGAGGTGTGTTTATACGTTTCCAAATATGATCAATTGTGTATTTATTAACAAGAACCTTATACATCTTTTTGCCCACATTGTTAAGAATGGATATTTATTCGAAACTCTGCAGTAGGTATTTTCTGGTAAGTATTAAAGTATTATTATTATTATTATTATTAATAATTATTTTTATTTATAGGGCGCCACAAAGTATCTGTAGTGCCGTACAAGGACTAACAATGGCACAGTACAAGGTGAAATAGCACAGTACAAGTAACAGTAAGCACTATAACTCTGAGAGCTCAAAGCACAGCTAGAAAGAAATGGTAGGAAGAAGTCAGTACAGGCTGGTAATTAGCCCACTAGCCCACCCTCTAGGCCCAAGAGGGTGGGCACAGATGACAAGTAAGAGCCACTGAGAGGAGCGGAGAGAAGCGAGAGGAGTCAAAGGGCAGAAGGTCCGAGAGGAGGTGAGGTGAGTAGCTGGAGAGAAAAGTTAAAAGTGATGGAAACAGGAGGTAGGAGAGTATGAAAGTTTTGCTAAGTGAACAGTGCAAGACTTTTCCCAAAATTCCCTTATTTACATCCATCAGGAAGACACAGATGAGCTCTAGGCTAATTTTGGTGATATGAGTGATGTATCCCTTATACCTCACCCACTTTAATGATGTCTTTGGACATCACTCCAAAGGTCATGCTTAATTTATCTTGGTTTTAATATGAGGAACACTGCATTTGTCAATTTCACATTTACGAATCATTGCCCCTTACATGATATCTATTAAAAAATGGCCTGATTCAGAGTTAGAGACGCAAATCCATTTGCGCTTTGTAAAAATACGCCACACATATTTTGTTGCACTGCGAATGTGCCCATTTTGTATTTTGAGTTTTACATTTCTTAAACATTTGGCCCCTAGCTCATGTAAAGGTGGATCGGAGGCATTTATGTGTAAGTGCAGTACAGTATGGGCATGCAGATGCAAGTTAACCTAGGAGTTGTGTCCAATCTAGAGTTACGCATTGATGTCCATGACTTGATCTTGGTTCTTGATTCATCTATACATTAGATTTAAAGTTCCACATACCTTGAGATGCCTGCAGCTCAAAATACAGGTGTGGAAACATGAGTTTGGAGCATACTTGCCTACTTTTTGGACCTCCGTGGTATGATGACAAGATTAATATGCTCACTGCCCCCACTTGCCGCCGCCGCGCAATAATTAGATTCACATCAAAGTGCAGCAGGTCATCAGGTCCCTGTTCACCCACTTCAGAAATATGTGATGTGGGATCTAGGAGGGTGAACAACTTTGCCGGGAGTCCAGGAAGACTCCCCAAAATTTGTGCATCTTCTAGACATTCCAGGAGAGTAGGCAAGTTTGTTTTGGAGACACATTTTGCTCATACACAAAAGTGGCATCTTTACATTAAACTCAAAATCAGGTCCTAAGTGTCTTAGGTGTATATTTACTAAACTGCGAGTTTGAAAAAGTGGAGATGTTGCCTATAGCAGCCAATCAGAATCTAGCTATCATTTTCTTGAATGTACTAAATAAATGACAGCTAGAATCTGATTGGTTGCTATAGGCAACATCTTCACTTTTTCAAACCTGCAGTTTAGTAAATCTAGCCTTTAGTCTTTGAAGTTTAAGACTACTTTACTTATATATCAAATGAACATTACCTCATCTATGACATGCATTTAGATAGCACTTTTTATTTCACAAAAGCACTCAGCGTGTCAGCTGATATATATTCCGTATATTTTACAAAACATTTATGACAAGAGATGGCCTGGTTATAAGTCTCTGGTGTAAAGATGGAAAGTTCTGCATGTATAATTATATCACATAAGCCTCGTCTTCCATTGTGGGATATAACTGACAATATACTGCAGATGCAATCATGATAAATGGTAGAAAATGCACATAAAGTTTTCTCCTGAAATGGAATACAGACAGTATATGTGATGAGAATGTAAACGAACCAGACAAGCAATTATCTCAGTTTATAGTGTAGCCTGAACTAGATACCTTGGATATAGGGCTATCTGATCTGCTGATCACACAGGTGGCCATGCTTCAGAATATGACTGCTTATGCAGATATCTGATCTGCAAGCTATTATTTCCCTCTGACTTTGTTGTTGACATTGTAAGATCACAGTAAACAGCCTACATTGTACAGTGAGGTTGTTTTATATACAAGCCTGCTAATTAAGAAATATAATGATTTGTGGGTATACTATTATTGGAGAGAAACTTTAAGTATCTTGGTTGCAGTTTAGTTCTTAAAAAGTTTCTATCATCTACACAACTGCACACTAAACAGATATCCGAACAGATAACCAGGGGTGCCAAGAGGGGTGAATTCAAAGTGCACTGACTGGGGACTTAGAGGCACGTGAGAACCAAGATCAACGTCAGCCTCACTGATAAAGTTTCCTGCTCTTTCCAGGCTTTCAACAAGTATGAAAATAACAAAGGAAACATATAAGGCGCTAGAAGTCATCTAATCAAGAGGGTTATAAACTCACCTGACCCTACTCCTCGTAAGAGGGTTATAAACTTATCTAATGCGATTTACTCCAGGAGTTTGTATATTGAATAATCTACAGGATAAACTATTGCTGCTTTAATGACAAGTGATCTATACTAATATCTTTGTTTGTATTTGTATTAATATATGTATTATCAGCTCTTATTGGTTTTCTCACATAAAGGAGCTCAAGCAGTGAAAAGATGGGTATAGCCTGAGGCAAGTATGGTTGAAGTTCATCACACTGCTTCTCAGTTTCAATAAACCGCTTCAATATGGATTTTAAAGTGCGATTAAACAGTTCAACAAGACCGTCTGTCTGCGGATGGTATACAGATGTTCTGATCAAAGTTACTTTTAAGAGCTTCAGGACCCTTGTATCAATTGAGACATGAAATTGGTACCCTGGCCAATGAGGATCACCTGTGGCAAGCCCACCCGGGAAAATAATCCCATTAATTTAGAGCAACCTGATGGCAGTGGCAACGCTCTGGATACACAATGGTATAGTCTACAACTACCAGAACGAACTTAAAACCTTTAGAGGAAGGCTCAGAAGGACCTACAAGATCCTATTTTTTTTCAAAAGGAACACCAACAATGGGTAAGGGAACCAATGAAGCAGAGGATGGATGCTACGTAGTTGTTCTTTGACAATCAGGACATGATATGGAAAATCTAGCAAACTCTGCATAGATACCTGGCGAGAAAACCTTCCCGTGATCCTATCCTCAATTTTATCCTGTCCCAGATGTCCACCCCAAAGAGCTGAGAGGGCCAAAGTAAACACCTATTTTGTAAAGAGGGTGGAAACAGCCAATTGTTGAATAACCCTCCCCTGTTTGTTTATGCTCGACCTTTCGGTATAATATATTGTTTTATAAAATAAATCAAGGGTACCTGAGCTCTTTCACACTGTGCAACTTTTTTGCATCAACAGACACAAAATTTTCACATGCCCTTTTATGCATAGGGTATTTCCGTTGGTCAGCTCTGAGGTCAGAGAGGGGAGCAAGGAGATGCGTTAACACCTCCTCATTAATATTATACAAATCAACTTCATCATTGTTATTGGTATCAACAGAAGATGGTGCTACTCTATCTCCCACCAAAACTTCTTTTGAGACTCGGTCATTGTGGTGTTTTCTTTTCTGTCTCCAAGTTTTAGAGGTTTTTACTTGGTTTAGAAATAAATGAGGGGCAAATAGAAATGTCTCTTCTAGGGACTCAGTGGCTGAGTCAATATAAGAGACATTATTCTCACAGTTCCACAAAGGATAATAAAGTTCGCTCAACCCTGACTTAGCAGAACAAGAGTCTGTAATCAAGGACCAAACGCCCACCCTCAACTTCGCAGTCTTCCCTTTAATGGTTAAAGAGACTAAATAAGTCAGGTAAACACAGACATCCCCATGGATACAACCACTAATAGGGTTATGTTGTGCAATTCTCTCTGGAAGGAGTAAGCACTGCTGTATCAATGTGTTACTGGAATGAGAGTCCACTAGACTTTTAACCACCTCATTTTCCACATGCACCTGTATTACGGCAAACCTGGAGTAGCGGAAGCAGTGGTGAGTACCTCCGAAAAGGAACAGTCCATCTGTGGGCAAATGCTCTTACATAATGAACAAACTGGAACCAGAGGCTTGGAGTCATATAATGGAAAGGAAGCAATGGGTTACTGTATGGTAAGACTCTTACTCGCTTATCCGGACCTTGGTCCAAAAAAATCTGATGTGTAGGTAAACAGGGAATGACTGGGGGAGGTGTTACACAGGGCTGGTCCGTAGAGCAGATGGAACTCTTATACCTTTTGCCTCCATAGTTGGCTTCACTTGTAGGGTAGGTGAGGACCAAGTTGGTCAGTGATGACAAGGCTTCCACACTTCCGTCCTCCAAGGCATTTTAGACTAATCGAACAGCCAATGCCAAGTTCCCCATCCTATGAATACGCACCCACTTTAATGCAAATTCAGCCATATTCCGTGCCAGAACCTATGGCCTAACAGCCTGATCATAGTGCTTTGTCCTGAACTGCTGTCAGTAGGCCTCTTAAGGTCACAGATGGCTGCTTTCGCTTTTCTATAATCACTGGAATCAACAGCCGAGAGAACACCACATAGTCTGCTGGAGCCTCCCCATTAGCAGAGGGGCAACTTGAATGTCCAACAGTCTCTGGGTGATGCCTGATCAGTGGTCACTGTTCAAAGGTGGTGAGGGACCTTATTGCCAGGCCTCAATTTAGGAATTACAGGAGCCATTGAAGGGTGAGCGGAGGCAGCTTCTACTCCATCTCTCAGCCTCATTACCTACTCCTGGTGAGCAGTCCTCTCTTCCCAGAAGAGCATGAGTAGATTTTCTGTTTGTTTTGTCCTCTGCTCCATTTTGAATCTGTTGGAGATGTTGCTGCTGCTACACTCCTTGTTCTTGCAGCTCCTTAAGATGTGCCAAGAACTGCCGCATCGCTGACTCCATTCTGGATCTCAAGTCTTCAAAGTAGGGCTCAACTTTATCCCTTTTTTGCCACCATCTTGTAGTAGGTTAACATTGAGTCAACAGCCACTGCAAAACAACAAACCAGAACTATACCCAAAGTTCAGGGTAAATTGGCTCCTTCAGTAGAGAGCTGTGAGACGTTCACCCTCCCCAGACGCCAGCAAAGATTTGAACCCTTAAATAAGCTCAAACTCCTCCCCTATGAGGAGTTTGCGGAACAGAAGGGTATATGTATATGGAACCGCTCTCTTTGAAAACTCTCCTGGTCAATATTGGTCAAAGGACCATCAAACAACATTTACTGCAAGAGGTGTGTTCAAATCCTAACCATTATGCAGTTTATCACTTTGGTTTAATTAGTTAACAGAGCTAACACAAAAAGGCTGGAGGCTATACAGTATGGTGTATAGGTTAGGAACCCTTTAATTTAAATTCCACGCTTAATCAACACACACAGAAATTCAGGGACATATAATTGTAATAACTATAGCTCACAGTTCATACTATGCAGGCTTTATTAGATCAATGGCTGAAGCACTAACTGCAGACAGGACACGCAGGAGAGCGCCAGTGAATACATTTCTTCAATGTTTCTGGACTGTTACTTCTGTGGTTTGTACAGTTTATAAATAAACAATGAAGTCACTCTCTTTAAAGCCATAGTTCTGGGGAGCATGCTTGCTCTGAAAGACACTGACAATAGCCCTATAAAGCAGCAGATTTGTTGGCAGAGAAAGCAGAGGGGACTTAATTCAAATGGAAATAGTAGTGCTCTAAACCGAGAGACAGATCCACCCATAGCCATCCAAAGAGCATGTATCAAGCAAAAAGGCACTGTGAATTCCAGATATAACTGAAGTTACGATCAAAGAGCTGCTACGCAGTAGGCAAGCTTTGGACAGTACAATGAATATATCTGTTGGCAAGCAAGGTTTATGATTAAAACTAATATTATATACATCCCAACAGTGAGACATGGAGAATCGGGACACAATAGGCCTTATTCCCAATCTGTTCAAAAGCTGTCCAGATCCCCCCAAAATTCCCACTAGTAGGTGAAAGTCCACCCATTTCTGCTCTGTCTCTTTTGAGGTCTGTGATTCGGGACTGTACCGCCAAAAACGGGACAGTTGTGAGGTATTGTATTACTATTAATAAATAATAATAGATCAAACTGCTCAAATGTTCAAATACAATTAAACTAATATAATAAATCTCCCAACGGTCCCATTTTTTTCATGGAAACTAGTTATTTTAGCAAATGGGGCATGGCTGAACAATTTGGGAACATTGTCTAGTAAGTTGCGTTGTGCTTAGGTGGGTGATAGACTAGATTGTTTGTGGCCGTAGCCTAAAAGCTTTCAAACTAGCTTCAGGAAATGGGAGATTCTGGGTAGTAAAGTGTTAGTATTGTGGCGATCCTTCAGATCCTCCCCTTACTACAAAGGATTGTAAAACTAAAATTGAAGGGAATCATAGTGGCATCACCAAGTTGCTTAGTAACCATTCCGCACGTCCCCATTTTGAACCCAGAAATCACATTGAGCATTATGTTCAAGTAATTGGAATGGCAGGAACTGAAGCAATCTGTTCCTGCCCAATCAATAGACTCACTGGCAGGCCCCATTACTGACTACATGCATTGACTCTGAGACATATTGGATCCAAGAAGGCATAGATATATCGAGCGCTATCCTAACGTGGTTAAAGTAGATGTCCGGTTTTTTTTTAGAGATTGTTATTAATTTTTTGTTCACTTATGGTTTAAGCCAATGAGCAGCTTCAGAATCACTTATGACTAATCTTTATAGCATTTATTTTGCAGCTGGAAAAATTCTTATCTCACAGTGTATAATGAGCACTTAAAAGACTCTGTGTGACAGGCTCTGCTGAAATGTAATGTAATTCAATTGGAGAGTTTTCTTTTAGTGCTTTGGATACTAAACAATGTATTTTACCTAAATGGCTTGCATGGGAAACTCTCAATCTTGGGGAATTAATAGTCATTTATATACAATAATAACAATATTTTTTCAAATCTTATTTTTTAGATGTCACCCCAAAAGAGGATGCCACATGATTTTCCACCATGCATTTAGATCATCAGTAAGAGTTATACTGTCAAGCGCCGTCCTGCACTCTTACCTGGTGCCGGGACGGACGCCCTCTCTGCAGCCGCTCATCCCGTTGCATGCGCCCGAACATTGCGTCTCCATTGCTAGGCAACAGAGACGCTAAGCAGCGCTTCCTGTCGGCGGTCAGACCAGCTGGCCGCCGACCTCCACTCCAACCAAGGGCAGTTCTGGCACCCCTATTTAAACTAGTCTCTGGCATCATTCGGGTGCCAGAGTATCTAGTCTCCTAGCCTGTCTCTTGGCTCATGTGTTTGATATATATAAGGATATATTCATCCTGCTGCCTTTCTGAATTCTGACCCCTGCCTGCCGGACCACTCTCTTCGGATTCTCCCTGGTTCCTGTTTTGATCTCCTGGCTCTGACCCCTGGCTCCCTATTCTCCTGCCTGACTCCTCTGTACCTTGTTGCCTGCTCAGTTTTGACCCCGGATTGTCGACTATGATTGTTCACCAGACCTCGCTGTAGCTACCTGGGAGGACCGCGACCGACACGTCTCAGCGGCTAAATCCAAAACTCCTTGCGGGGTTGCCAGGTGAAAACCTGGGGCGTGGTTAGACTCCGCTCCTCCCTGCGTAGCAGCGCAGATACCAACAGGTAAGGCCTTCCTATTACCTAGTTCGTGACATATACTTGTTGCCTCTTGATATGAGGCAGCTTAGTTGTGTTATGTGTATTGCATAGTATTATATTAAGAGTGCAATTCTGGGTCATATCCAATACATGGCTCAAAACCACAAAAAAGTAGCCAGAAAAATAAAGGCATGTATTTAATAAAAGCTGCAAGATGGCCTGTGAAAACCAAAAAAATAAGTCACCTTATTTGGGTTTACTTGTCTTTATTAAAATAGGTCAACGTTTTGCTCAATATAGGTCAATATTTGATTGCATTTTCATGAACCTTTCGTGTATAAACATGTTTTAATCTATTACAGTATAACCAGAACCCTGCATGACAAAGAGTTAAAGAGGAGGACTGGTTGGATTGTGATATGAAATTAGTAATCATTGCATTTTATAATGACAGTGCTTCTCAATAAGTGAATATGACCTCACTGGGTGATATCAGACATCGCTAAGCAGTCGTCAATCTATACGAAAGCTACTTACGTTGGTCACACAAATGGGCATTGATTTTTCAATGAATTGGATCTTAAGCCAAGATCAATCTGGCCACAGCATCACTCCTGAGACGCGATTTCTCGCTTACCCTTGGCAAAGTAGCTAATTCCAAAATCCTAAAGGTCGTTTTGATTATGTAAAATAATAGCTGCCAAAAAAGGCAGCTATTATTTTTTGCGCCACATAGGCAAACTTGGCAGAAGTCCAGGGGCAAAGTGGGGGGGGGACTGTAAGTCCGAGGGTTCTGTTCAGGGTGGAGCATAGAAATGTTTTTATCTTAATTCTAATTTCAGGATGGCAATAACAAGAAAATCAATTAAAAATGTTTTCGATCTTGAATAAAGCTGCTTTTTCACTGGACAACATTTTTTAAATATTTATATCCTTTTGTTTTTACAATTATTTATTTTTAAATGGGTGGAACTGAAAGGCCAAGTCTAGGCTCTCAGGTCAGCTGCATATCCGTAAAATGCGCATATTCACCTGAGACTGACCCAGTGAGGTGCTAGGACAACCTTTACCACCTAGGCAGCTATCAACCACCTGCTTTGGCGAGATTTGAATGATAGATTGCGGTGACAGGTGATTTTCTTTCCTCGCGATAAGTCTTGTCGCCCCATTTTAATAAACAGACTGGACAATAGACAATGCATTGATAATATATCAGATACTATGTTAACATAAGCTAAAACAATTGCATCTAAATTTTAAACAGCCTGCTCATGTGTTTTTATAGTGAGTATCATTTGAAAACACTTATGAGACTTCCATGTTTTAGTCTGTAGTTTGTAAGTCAGGATTACAGTAAACAGATGACGAAAGAAGATCTCTGTAAAGCCTGTTTTAAAAGATGATTTATTCGTCCTCATAAAAAGTTTCACCAAATACTACAGTGCTTAACCTTACACATCATTACAACTTAACCAACGCAGCTATAATTACTTTTCACTCATATGTTGTGAAACAATTCCGCTTGATGTAATCTAACATTCTGTTTATATAAAAGCAAAAGAACAAGCAAGAATTTTATATTCTTAAAGTCATTCAAAACATATTCTAGTGGCAATATAAATTAGCTAAAAATGTCCTTATCAATTATGCTTTTGGTTTGACATATTGTACTACTGCCAGCCCTGTCTTCATTGATCCATTATTAGGTATTTTTCACATCATCTTGTAATAGCTCTGAACTGTTTTTACACAAATGCCATGCCTAATCGATAAACAGATCATCACCATATGTATAATGTGTATATATATATATATATATATATATATATATATATATCTAATATATAAATGTCTAGTGGTGTGTGTTAGTCTGTCTGTCTGTGTGTGTGTGGAAAAAATAAAACCGAGCTGCAGTGCCACCTGCTGGGCGGAGTTATACACTGACCTACTAAATTCTTAGTGTGTGTGGAATTCAAATTCAAAAAGGGCTGAAATTTGGTATACTAAGATGTTTTTAATGTGTTCATTTAATTTGTTAATTGTTAAAAGTGTTTATAAAGATTTAAAAAAAATATATATATATTTCTTGAAGGAGAAGTGACAGTTGGGAGTGGTTGGTGGTTGCCGGGGGTGACAGTGGGGAGTGGTTGGTGGTTGCCGGGGGTGACAGTGGGGAGTGGTTGGTGGTTGAGGCCTGGGCTAGGCCCAAATGCATGACAAGAACCTTTTTAACACCTTAAGTAGCTTGATTTGACTAGAATGCATGAGTATCATGCACGGGTTAACTTGTATATATATATATATATATATATATATATATATATATATATATATATATATATATATACATATATACAAGTGTGTGTGTGTGTGTGTGTGTGTGTGAGAGAGAGAGAGAGAGAGAGAGAGAGAGAAAGGAATAGGCTTACATGTAAAATAAAGTTAAAGCATCTTAAGGGGAAAAATACCTTTAAACAAGACACAATAAAGTTTATCTTTCTGAAGAAAACAAGCCCATGCTGCAGCATTAGTGGGTGCTGTTACTGCCCTCTTGAAAAATCATGTCTGGATTTTACTAAAATACATTCATATTTTATCTACATCTATTAAATTTCCTATAGTAAGTGGAAAATAGTAACCATGTAGAGGGAAATAGTTTTAAGAAATGATTAAATAGGAAGAAAGAAACCAGTGTGCCTAGGAGCAAGGTGGCTGACTGCCGACCTCAAGAAACAGATATTTCATGCACTGTAATAAGTAGAGTCGGGCAGGAGTACTGTTTATGCCAATGTAAATGCAGTTTGTTTTCATGATAGATTCCCTTTAATTGTAGCTTTTGGCTTAAGCGTAAATTCAGTTGCATAGTTCTAGTGCAGTTAGTAGGGATGAAAACAGACATTTGTAAAGGCAAATTCAGCATTACCAAAATGTCCTTTCTGCAGATCTGCTGATGCAGTAGGTGCTATGTATGATTTGTCCCGACTGCGAGGACAGACGGGAGGTACGTGCCGATTCACACTCTTCAGCCCGTCAAGAGGGAGCTGTGTGTACCTAACAGTAGTGCATATAGCGTTACCCGTGTGTGCCTAACAGTAGTGCACATAGCGTTACCCGTGTGTGCCTAACAGTAGTGCACATAGCGTTAACCGTGTGTACATAACAGTAGTGCACATAGCGTTACCCGTGTGTACCTAACAGTAGTGCACATAGCGTTACCCGTGTGTACCTAACAGTAGTGCACATAGCGTTACCTGTGTGTGCCTAACAGTAGTGCACATAGCGTTACCGTGTGTACATAACAGTAGTGCACATAGCGTTACCCGTGTGTGCCTAACAGTAGTGCACATAGCGTTACCCGTGTGTACCTAACAGTAGTGCACATAGTGTTACCCGTGTGTACCTAACAGTAGTGCACATAGCGTTACCCATGTGTACCTAACAGTAGTGCACATAGCGTTACCCGTGTGTACCTAACAGTAGTGCACATAGTGTTACCCATGTGTACCTAACAGTAGTGCACATAGCGTTACCTGTGTGTACCTAACAGTAGTGCACATAGTGTTACCCGTGTGTACCTAACAGTAGTGCACATAGCGTTACCCATGTGTACCTAACAGTAGTGCACATAGCGTTACCCGTGTGTACCTAACAGTAGTGCACATAGTGTTACCCATGTGTGCCTAACAGTAGTGCACATAGCGTTACCTGTGTGTACCTAACAGTAGTGCACATAGCGTTACCCGTGTGTACCTAACAGTAGTGCACATAGCGTTACCCATGTGTACCTAACAGTAGTGCACATAGTGTTACCCATGTGTACCTAACAGTAGTGCACATAGCGTTACCCGTGTGTACCTAACAGTAGTGCACATAGTGTTACCCGTGTGTACCTAACAGTAGTGCACATAGCGTTACCCGTGTGTACCTAACAGTAGTGCACATAGTGTTACCCGTGTGTACCTAACAGTAGTGCACATAGTGTTACCCGTGTGTACCTAACAGTAGTGCACATAGCGTTACCCGTGTGTACCTAACAGTAGTGCACATAGTGTTACCCGTGTGTACCTAACAGTAGTGCACATAGCGTTACCCATGTGTACCTAACAGTAGTGCACATAGCGTTACCCGTGTGTACCTAACAGTAGTGCACATAGCGTTACCCGTGTGTACCTAACAGTAGTGCACATAGTGTTACCCGTGTGTACCTAACAGTAGTACACATAGTGTTACCCATGTGTACCTAACAGTAGTGCACATAGCGTTACCCGTGTGTGCCTAACAGTAGTGCACATAGTGTTACCCATGTGTACCTAACAGTAGTGCACATAGCGTTACCCGTGTGTACCTAACAGTAGTGCACATAGCGTTACCCGTGTGTACCTAACAGTAGTGCACATAGCGTTACCCGTGTGTACCTAACAGTAGTGCACATAGCGTTACCCGTGTGTACCTAACAGTAGTGCACATAGCGTTACCCATGTGTACCTAACACTAGTGCACATAGCGTTACCCGTGTGTACCTAACAGTAGTGCACATAGTGTTACCCGTGTGTACCTAACAGTAGTGCACATAGCGTTACCCGTGTGTACCTAACAGTAGTGCACATAGTGTTACCCGTGTGTACCTAACAGTAGTGCACATAGCGTTACCCATGTGTACCTAACAGTAGTGCACATAGCGTTACCCGTGTGTACCTAACAGTAGTGCACATAGTGTTACCCGTGTGTACCTAACAGTAGTGCACATAGCGTTACCCATGTGTACCTAACAGTAGTGCACATAGCGTTACCCGTGTGTACCTAACACTAGTGCACATAGTGTTACCCGTGTGTACCTAACAGTAGTGCACATAGCGTTACCCGTGTGTACCTAACAGTAGTGCACATAGCATTACCCGTGTGTACCTAACGGTAGTGCGCATAGCGTTACCCGTGTGTACCTAACAGTAGTGCACATAGCGTTACCCGTGTGTACCTAACGGTAGTGCACATAGCGTTACCCATGTGTACCTAACAGTAGTGCACATAGCGTTACCCGTGTGTACCTAACAGTAGTGCACATAGTGTTACCCGTGTGTACCTAACAGTAGTGCACATAGCGTTACCCATGTGTACCTAACAGTAGTGCACATAGCGTTACCCGTGTGTACCTAACACTAGTGCACATAGTGTTACCCATGTGTACCTAACAGTAGTGCACATAGCGTTACCCGTGTGTACCTAACGGTAGTGCACATAGCATTACCCGTGTGTACCTAACGGTAGTGCGCATAGCGTTACCCGTGTGTACCTAACAGTAGTGCACATAGCGTTACCCGTGTGTACCTAACGGTAGTGCACATAGCGTTACCCGTGTGTGCCTAACAGTAGTGCACTTAGCGTTACCCATGTGTACCTAACAGTAGTGCACATAGCGTTACCCGTGTGTGCCTAACAGTAGTGCACATAGTGTTACCCGTGTGTACCTAACAGTAGTGCACATAGCGTTACCCGTGTGTGCCTAACAGTAGTGCGCATAGTGTTACCCGTGTGTACCTAACAGTAGTGCGCATAGCGTTACCCGTGTGTGCCTAACAGTAGTGCACTTAGCGTTACCCATGTGTACCTAACAGTAGTGCGCATAGCGTTACCCATGTGTACCTAACATTAGTGCACATAGCGTTACCCATGTGTACCTAACAGTAGTGCACATAGCGTTACCTGTGTGTACCTAACAGTAGTGCACATAGCGTTACCCGTGTGTACCTAACAGTAGTGCACATAGCGTTACCCGTGTGTACCTAACAGTAGTGCACATAGCGTTACCCGTGTGTACCTAACAGTAGTGCACATAGCGTTACCTGTGTGTACCTAACAGTAGTGCACATAGCGTTACCCGTGTGTACCTAACAGTAGTGCACATAGCGTTACCTGTGTGTACCTAACAGTAGTGCACATAGCGTTACCCGTGTGTACCTAACAGTAGTGCACATAGTGTTACCCGTGTGTACCTAACAGTAGTGCACATAGCGTTACCCGTGTGTACCTAACAGTAGTGCACATAGTGTTACCCGTGTGTACCTAACAGTAGTGCACATAGCGTTACCTGTGTGTACCTAACAGTAGTGCACATAGCGTTACCCGTGTGTACCTAACAGTAGTGCACATAGCGTTACCCGTGTGTACCTAACACTAGTGCACATAGCGTTACCTGTGTGTACCTAACAGTAGTGCACAAAACGTTACCCGTGTGTACCTAACAGTAGTGCACATAGCGTTACCCGTGTGTACCTAACAGTAGTGCACATAGCGTTACCCGTGTGTACCTAACAGTAGTGCACATAGCGTTACCTGTGTGTACCTAACAGTAGTGCACATAGCGTTACCCGTGTGTACCTAACAGTAGTGCACATAGCGTTACCTGTGTGTACCTAACAGTAGTGCACATAGCGTTACGCGTGTGTACCTAACAGTAGTGCACATAGTGTTACCCGTGTGTACCTAACAGTAGTGCACATAGCGTTACCCGTGTGTACCTAACAGTAGTGCACATAGTGTTACCCGTGTGTACCTAACAGTAGTGCACATAGCGTTACCTGTGTGTACCTAACAGTAGTGCACATAGCGTTACCCGTGTGTACCTAACAGTAGTGCACATAGCGTTACCCGTGTGTACCTAACACTAGTGCACATAGCGTTACCTGTGTGTACCTAACAGTAGTGCACAAAACGTTACCCGTGTGTACCTAACAGTAGTGCACATAGCGTTACCCGTGTGTACCTAACAGTAGTGCACATAGCGTTACCCGTGTGTGCCTAAAAGTAGTGCACATAGCGTTACCCGTGTGTACCTAACAGTAGTGCACATAGCGTTACCCGTGTGTGCCTAACAGTAGTGCACATAGCGTTACCCGTGTGTACCTAACAGTAGTGCACATAGCGTTACCCATGTGTACCTAACAGTAGTGCACATAGCGTTACCAGTGTGTACCTAACAGTAGTGCACATAGCGTTACCCGTGTGTACCTAACAGTAGTGCACATAGCGTTACCCGTGTGTACCTAACGGTAGTGCACATAGCGTTACCTGTGTGTACCTAACGGTAGTGCACATAGCGTTACCTGTGTGTACCTAACAGTAGTGCACATAGCGTTACCCGTGTGTACCTAACGGTAGTGCACATAGCGTTACCCGTGTGTACCTAACAGTAGTGCACATAGCGTTACCCGTGTGTACCTAACAGTAGTGCACATAGCGTTACCCGTGTGTACCTAACAGTAATGCACATAGCGTTACCTGTGTGTACCTAACGGTAGTGCACATAGCGTTACCTGTGTGTACCTAACGGTAGTGCACATAGTGTTACCCGTGTGTACCTAATGGTAGTGCACATAGCGTTACCTGTACTTTTACCTGAATACATGGGAGGTAGAGGCTAATGTTATCACAGCTCATTGTGAATTATTGCTTTGCCTGCCCCCTTCTGCTACCTCAGATGGCTCTTGTAATGCTGCACCCTTCCCCCCGATGTCCGTTAACCGGTCACTCAATGCATTAAAATTTTTGGGGCTGCAAAATGTTGACAGGAGAGGTATAGACTAAAATTAATTTTAAAATATATGAGAATAGTTTTCAAAAGTCAAAAGAAATCATGAAAGAAAAATGTAGTAGGGATTTAATCTTGACGTCTTCCCATGGTAAAGGCTGAAGACAATGAGCGGGCGTTTGAGGATAAGCGAGCAGGAGAGACAAGGATTGCAACAGGCTCAGACATGACAGCGCCCTTTCTCTCCACATTTTCACCCTCAGCAGCGCTCGTTCCTGCCTCCTTCTGATATACAGCTCTCATTTCAATGGAAACAAACAGAATGACAATGATCGCTGTGATCTATTTAAAAAGCCAACTGGAGCTGAGTCTTAAAAACACAGAAACATAAACATGGGGGGGGGGCGGGGGGGAGGTGAAGAACGACACATATTAAATTAAGGATGAGTTCATTTGTACCATGTATTAGCCTGGTGTGGAAGTTGAGGGTGCTTCAAGCATATTAGCCTGGACCCTCAATCAGGAAATGAATGTAGGATAGCATTGGCTCTCCAGTCCTTCAGCTAATGTTATAAATACAGACCAATCAGAACCCATCATTTTTCTAGTGCAGTTTATGAATGAATTCAAGTATATTAATTGTAACTATGGCAACAGCACCTTTATCCTATGTACTACTTTTTATTCAGAGCACCGGTTACTCTGGCAGGGGTAATCACAGTGGTCAGACACAGAGGAGGATGGGGTGATGACGTGCTTGTTATTGTAAGAACTTACATTATGAAGAAACTTTTGATAAAGGGAGGATACATTTAGAGTCGGACGCAAAGCCCGTATAAGGAGTGTAGAAGTGGGAGTGTGCCGCAGCTTGGTAGGGTATTACTAGTTGCAAGCAACCCCAGTTGCGTCCCACTCGTAATACCCTATCGAGCTGCGAGCAGTTCCTGCAGCTAGCTAACTACTTGCGCCACCTAATTCCTGCCGCACAGCTTTAGCCCTGTTTTGACGTGTGTTGCGTCTGCGCCTCACTGCGACTAGGATGTATTTACATGCTCACGCCTTCACAATTCCGCGTACCTCCCATTCTTTCATAGTGAGTCGCAAGCTGACGCAAGTGTTAATTGCGTCCAAGATGCAGGCGGATTTGAAGCTTTCTGCACATACGTGGTAGTGTTTTTTGGTAAGATGCGCCTACATCGGACTTTGCGTCCGACTCTAAATGAGGTCCATAATCTTTCTCAAACTCATCTCTCAAGGAAAGGAGGGGCCAAGGATCAAACATTGCCAGCGGTCTGCACACCATCACCGATCAAATATTGCACCTTGTGTAGCATTGAACGATACAGTCAAATATTACAGGATACAATCATGATGTTTTGATGATAGATTGCATTTAATCATTTTGGTCTTGGGTAAATGATATTTAGTGGCACTAAACTCACAAGATTTGCACTTAGACTTCCTAACAGATTGGCCAGCCCCACTGGATAAAGTCATTACAGAATACGTTATTCATTTTAATGTGTTCTTTGTGTTTCATGGTCTGTATATGTATGTGTTTGCTGGAACTGACTCAGCATCTCCAGAGATGCATATATTTTCTGCAGGCTAAGTAGGAAAAAAAAACCCTATGTAACCAAAGGATTACTAGAAATCCTTCATTTGCTCCAATAAAATGAAATATGAAAATCCGAGCCAAGAATAAAGTTACATTAGAGTAAGAAATTAATTATTTGTATAAGAATAGATTACTATCCCTACCTGTTTTTGAGCCAAGTTCGTGTCACACAAGTAAACCACGTTTGCTGTAGCACAGTACAGGCTTTCCATCCTAATAAAAATAGTTTTTCATTAACACAATGTTAGTATTCATTTACTGTTGCTTTGATTACTATAGCAGTTCAAAAAACAAAATAAGGAGACTGCATCTTGCACTTAGGATACAATGACAAACTGTTGATCACAGTACTTAATATAGATATCTACTTTAGGCTCTGTCTTCTCCATTGTTCATGAACCCCATGTGTCAGTGTGCCATTGTTCATGAACCCCATGTGTCAGTGTGCCATTGTTCATGAACCCCATGTGTCAGTGTGCCATTGTTCATGAACCCCATGTGTCAGTGTGCCATTGTTCATGAACCCCATGTGTCAGTGTGCCATTGTTCATGAACCCCATGTATCAGTGTGCCATTGTTCATGAACCCCATGTGTCAGTGTGCCATTGTTCATGAACCCCATGTGTCAGTGTGCCATTGTTCATGAACCCCATGTATCAGTGTGCCATTGTTCTGGAAACCCACATGTTAGTGACCATTGTTTTGGAAACCCACATCTCAGTTGCCATTGTTTTTGAACTGCACGTGTCAATGTGCCTTTATGCTGGAACCTCAAATGTCAGGTGTGCCATGGGTCTTGAACCCCACCTTTCAGTGTGCAATTGTTCTATGACCTCAAGTGACAATGTGCCATTGTCATGAAACCCCATGTGTAAGTTTGCTATTGTTCTGGGACCCCAATCATCAGTGTGCCATTATTCTGGGACCCCAAGCATCGGTGTGCCACTATAATGGGACCCCAAGCATCAGTGTGCCATTATTCTGGGGCTCCAAGCATCAGTGTGTCATTATTTTGGGACCCCAAGTATCAGTGTGCCATTGTTCTGGGACCACAAGCATCAGTGTGCCACTATTCTGGGACCCCAAGCATCAGTGTGCCATTATTCTGGGACCCAAAGCATCAGTGTGCCTTTATTCTGGGACCCCAAGCATCAGTGTGCCATTGTTCTGGAACCCCACCTTTCAGTATGATATTGTTCTGTGACCCCTAGTGACAAAGTGCCATTGTTCTTCGACCCCAAGCATCAGTGTGCCATTATTCTGGGACCCCAAGCATCAATGTGCCATTATTCTGGGACCCCAAGGATCAATGTGCCATTATTCTGGGACCCCAAGTGTCAGTGTACCATTGTTCGGATCCCCACCTATCTGTGTGAAATTGTTCTGTGACCCCAGATGACAATGTGCCATTGTTCTGTAATCCACAAGTCATTTTGCCATCGTTTTGGAATCCCACATGTAATGTGCCATAGTTCTGGGATCTCAAGGGTCAGTGTGCTATTTTTCTGGTATCCCACATGTTAGGGTTCTATTGTTCTAAGGCTACAAAAGATTCAATTTCCAATAGACTTAATTGAGTATCTGACAATCATGAGAACCCAAAAGACAGATTCTGGAACCCCATTTGTTTCCTTAACCTACAGGTTTTGCACCTCTGATCTAAGCTGTAAAATTGTGTAGAGTCTAATTATAAAATGGCAAACTTTATTCACTCTGACCTCATTTAGATTTAGGAGAAAAAAAGGAGTACATTTGCACCTTGGCAAAACCATGTAGCACTGCAGGGGGGCAAATTTTAAATGTGTGGACAGATTTAGATTTGGGAAGGGGTGTGTTCTAGCTCAACTCTGAATTGCAGTGTAAAAATAAAGCTGTCCGGTATTTGTGTTACATGCAAAGCAGACAGTATTTTCTCTGCATGCAAAAGTAAATAGAAAAATATACCTCTTTTGCATTGTAAAATAATTTGTCCAGGAGCAAATTTGCTCTTCTCCTAACTCAGATAAATAATACCTAATGTCAGTAAATATTGCATCATATTCCATAATATCTCAGCTGTCAAAGGCATTCTTCAGCTGGGTGATATTTTAATTTAGTTGGGTGGAGTATATAATATGGTAGGGTTTACTAATGCATAGGTAAATGAGAATCGATCTCTTATTTCAAGTTAAAGCTTTCTTGCTGAAAGAACCATCAACCAGGCAATTGTTATATTATGATGACGGTGTTTGTACAGTACTACTGTCAACACTGATAATTCAAAATAACATGAAATTAAATATTGATTTTCATTGGGGGATATACAGTTGCATTTATACTTACACATGTGGGACTTTAACATAGTAGTCATTAATTCAACATGACTACAAACCCTTAGGGCTATGTATATATATGTTGGTGCTCCTATCACAAGTTATCCAAAGAAGAAATTGACAACAGACAACAACGTTTTCTTGTAGATTGGAAATCGTGAATGTAAATACATCAGAATATCACCAAAATAGAATGTATAGGCAGCGACCTGACCAAACATAATTTTCTAGCGGTAGTTCATAATAAGAGTTTGGGGGAGGTACAGTAGCCCAGAGATGCAATTATGAGATTGTCAAAAGATAGAACCTTGATGTATATTCCAAAGAACTTGGGGAGATGAGGTTTCGTTGTTTATACTGGCTCGTGAGGTGCAGTAATGAAAATGTATACTCAAAAGTAGTCTGGAGTGTATTGGAAACTCCACTGAAACCTCATGACATGGCCGCCTAAAACTGCATGACATTAAGGGCCTGGTCACACATTAGGCGATCTAGGTTCCCATCTAGCGTCACCTATACTTTAATATTTTTATATTTTCTGCTGAGGACCCGTGGCCCTGGGCGGTCTAGGATCATCAGAGCCAATACTCTGCTTCATGGTGGTTGGATCCTACTTTGTGACTAGCCACCAATGAGCTATGTTCCTTTCCAGGCCCGTCCCTCCTCTCTGGTCTCCCGTCCTCCTCCTCTCTTCTCCACCCCACTCCTCACATCTCCTGCACTTTGCTGCAGACCACTTCTTACTTGAATGGGCACGCTGGCACCTTTGGAGCATGACGTTGTAGATGGGAAACATTAGATTTATTTCTTTAGCCAGCAATGTCTCATTATTGAGAAACTGACATATGAAACTTTGTAAACCTTTATTACATTTACAAATATGAATTTACTTTCTCCTGCCTTATCCACCCATCCCCTCTGTAAATGAGGTTGTCTCCAAAGTCAGAGGTCACAGGGTATAAGGGTTGCAAGGTATGGCCTTCATGGTAGGGACTTGTTTTTCCAGCACATCTCACAGATGCTCGATCGGATTGAGATCTGAGGAATTTGGAGTCCAAGTCAGCACCCTGAACTCTTCGACATGTTCCTCAAACCATTCTTGAACAATGTTTGCATTGTGGCAGGGCGCATTATCCTGCTGAAAGATGCCACAGCCATCAGGGAATATCATTGTCATGAAGGGGTGTACTTGGTCTGCAACAATGTTTAGGTAGGTGGTACGTGTCAAAGTAACATCCACATGATTGCTAGGAAGGTTTTCCAGCAGAACATTGCCCAGAGCATCACACTGCCTCAGCCGGCTTTCCTTCTTCCCCTAGTGTATCCTGGTGTCATCTCTTCCCCAGCTAAGTGATGCACACGCACCCGACAGTCCACATGATGTAAAAGAAAACATGATTCCACCTCCAGCCATTGCTCCATGGTCCAGTTCTGGCACTCAGGTGCCCATTGTAGGTACTTTCAGTGGTGTACATGGGTCAACATGGGAACTCAAACCAGTCTGCTGCTACGCAGCCCCATATGCAGCAAGATACCTTTCCATCAAAGCCAGCATTAACTTTGTCAGCAATTTGTGCTACAGTAGCTCTTCTGTGGGATTGGAACAGACAGGCTAGCCTTCGCTCACCCAGGCGCATCATGAGCCTTGCGCACCCATGACCCTGACGCTGGTTCACCAGTTGTTCTTCCTTGGACCACTTTTGGTATGTACTGCATACAAGGAATACCCCACAAGACCTGCGTTTTGTAGATGCTCTGACCCAGTCATCTAGTCATCACATATTCTTGGAGGTGGGTGTGATATGAAGTAATCAGTGAGAGATGAGGCAGAGAAGAGAGGGTGGGGGGAGTGTGGATGCAGCTGAGAGGAGGATCCTGATGGGAGGAGATGTCATGGGATTCGATTTTGGAAATCAAGTGTGTGTTGAAGTCAAGGGCAGAAAGGGAGAAGGTTACTGGAGGGGGAGGGGACAGAGGAGGGGGTTGAAAGTGATAAAGAGGCAAATGAGGTTGGAGGTCTAAGAGCAAATTCAGTTTTTGAAGTAGAACTGTTTAGGGAGAAATGGGGCAGAACGGCAGGAAGAGAGAATGAGTGTTAAGTGGAGGAAATCAGGTTGTGAGTGATTTTGTTCAGTGCTGTTCAGTGGTGTAAGAGCAGTTTTGCAGGTAGTGGGTCAGTTTGGTCCACAAATGGTTGTGGTGTGGACCGTCAAACACTAAGGGTGGCAGGTGAGGGCAGTAGAGTCCAGGGTAGAGGTAGGGGTACAATCATAGAGGGAGAGTGCCTGGTCAGGAAAACGTAGTCATGGGGAAAAAAGCGAGTCCGGTGAGGAAGAGAAGATGGCAGGTTCATGGGCCTCAAAGTGAGGTGAGGGTGGTATTGGTAGAGGGGGAGGTGTAAAGGTTGGGGAAAAGCGAAATGATAGTGAAAGAAGATGTCCATTGTGAGAAACCAAATGAGGATGACAGGCAGAGAAATTTGGATGCAGCAACATCAGTGGGATTGCAAATCAGCATGTTAAAGTCGCCAATGATAAGGGGGGAAAGGTCAGTGGAATATAAGTGGGGATGCCAGGAATTGGAGGATGGGACCAGGGAGACGTTAGATGACCACGATGCGAAGGGTGAACTGGGTGGAAGAGGTGGATGGAGTGGACCTCAAGGAGAAGGACAGAGAGGTCTCAGGGGGAATGACATGGAAGCTACAGAAAGGGGAGGGAAGGACGTCCCTTCCGCCACCTTGCCAGCTTCCAGGTCGAGGAATATGGAAGAAGGGAAAAGCCCCTCAAGGATAGAGCTGGGGGAATGGTGGAGTCATATTCAGTGATTGCAAGGAGGTTACAGGGGTTGGAGATGAAGAGGTCATGGATAGATGTCAGTATGCTGCAGACAGATCTGGCAGTCCAGTGAGCGCAGGAGATGGGGAGGGTGTGAAGTGGAGAGATGTGCATGAGGTTGGATGTGTTGCGGGTTCACCGGGGTTAGCAGGGTTTGAAACAGGTGGAGTGTGAAATGTATAGTGCGCAAGTTTATCTAGACAAGGAGATTTTGCAGGGACGCTTTATTCGGCAATCAGTATCTTGCTTAGGGTCCCATGAGGTCTTTATCCATCTCTGGTAACCAGTGTAGGAGGGTTGGACTTAGGGGGGTTGGAGGACAATGGAGAACACCCCTTGATTCCCTAGAGTCAAACAGAGCAGACAGCATCTGAAAGATGCCACCGTACAACCTGACAGCAAGAGTAAGAGGGCATGGAGCCACTGGAACTAACAACTTCCATATCAGTTTATATGCTTTTACTAGCTTAAATAACTTTAAAAGCATGACACCAGTAGTCAAAGGGTCCCTATAACTCAAATATAACTATTTATTTAGTTTTTTATAGGTTTGTTTTGTGATTGTAACATTTGCACATCACTCAGTTACTTCACAAACGGAGGCATTTTTCAAATGTATACATTTTTCTAGATTAAAACCAACTCAAGGCCAATAATAAATAATTAAATGATTGATAAACATAGGACAAAACCTATTGACAATCTGAATTATTATCTTTTCTTAGCTTGGGGATTTGTATATCAAGAATTAGAGTAGGAAACTATTTTATATTTCTTTTCAAATGTACAATCTTAGTTAGTGAATTAGGCTCTAGTGATTTAATATAATGCAATTTAAGTAAAACTGCATACTATTAAGGTACATAGAGTTGACTTGTTATTCATGCGGTCAATTGTATTAACATTTCCCAACTGTGCATTTCTGCAGAATATTCAAAAAATGCTTGTGAGGGAAAAAAATAGCACAAACTAAACTACAGGATACATTCTTGTGGAAGACAAAAAAACAAACAACTCATGAGGAAATACTGCCCTCTAGTGGTTATCACGGAGTAAGAATGGAGAACAGAATGAAAAGACCCAAAAACATTATCTAGAACAAGGTAATGCAGCCTAAGTGTATATTATAAAGATATTGCGTGTTGCATGTTTCTGTTGATGTTTTATTCATGTCACAGAACTCCTAGGTGACTTTCAATAATAAAATTAGAGGGACTATTCTTTTAATAATTGCTAGGGAAGCTAAGATTACATCAAGGGTAATTTTTCCTTAAAGGGGAGATAGCAATGGTTGGCACAGAAATAGTGTAGACGCACCCTTGTTCCCAGTGTTCCAGAGAAGTGCAGAAACAAGATCTCTTTTGCAGAGCAGGATTATTGAAATGAGATAAAGCATAGTTGCCTACTCTCACGGAATATCTGTGAGACTTCCTACATTTCTGGGAGTCCTCCCAAGAGAATAGGGCATCCTCCCAGTGTAGGAGGGTTGGAGTTAGGGGGGTTGGAGGACAATGGAGAACACCCCTTGATTCCCTATAGTCTTCATTTGTTAACTCACCGTGGTGGGGTTTAGAATGATTATCGCTTCATCGTGGCCCTGCCCCCCGCTGTGATAGGCCATAAAATGTGATGTAAGTTTAGGAGGTAGGGTCAAATGATGTGATTCGCCGGGCCCCAAATCCCCACCTCTCCCCCCAGTCTCCCGGAGAACATTATCCTAAAGTTGGCAAGTATGAGATAAAGGGGTTAAGCATACCATACCTGTCACGGCCGCCGCACAGCATTCCGATGCACGGGGGAGAGGGGAGAGGCTATTGCTCACCACCGCCACCTCTCTGCTCCGTCTCCTCCCCTCCACTCACTAGTGTCAGTGAGTGGAGGGGAGGAGACGGAGCAGAAAGGCGGCGGTGGTGAGACAAGGTAAGGAAAGACGGGGTGAGGGGGGAGGAGGGCGCAGATTTTTGTGGGGGGGGGGCGCCATTTTTTTCAAAATGCCTAGGGCGCCATGGACCCTAGCACCGGCCCTGCTTGTCTTATTGGATAACTTGTATTTTGAGTATCTTGTGTAGAAGACATGGGACCTATACCCAAATATGCACCAACACATCTGTCCACTTTGATAGTTTTTTACACAGTCATTTAAAGCGAACCTCCAATCCTCGCCTCTTTTTCAGTCGGTGCAGAGGTCATGACCTGTCACAATGGGGGCATGGCGACATCATAAGAGGGGCATGGTCACACCCCTGTAGGTGTGTCTAGTGCGTTTGATTTAAAGTCAGTTACACAAGTGGCACAGGACAAATGCAGTTTTCTCATTTATTCTACTTTTTGTGATGTCAGAGTAATATTTTTGTGCATCTTTCTTCCAGTACACACATGGTTTAGCATGTCAGGGGAGAAGCTTGTCAGCCATGGGTGAATCTGGTTCCATGCTGTAGAGACAATTTATTAGGTGAACATCAAAAAGTGCGAAGCAGGTGTGCTCTAGTGTCTGCGCTAAGGTCATTTACAATAATACAAAACATGTGGGTGCACAGAGCTTTAATATTCACTTAAATGTGCATATTGTCCAACTAGCACATTCATAATTACATATCCTCTTCCTGCTATCATAAATCCAGTCTGTGCCTAGTTTTGCGCATACTTGCTGACTTTGTGACTACGTCCTTCAGGAGATCTTGGAGGACAGGTTATGGGACAGGGGTAGGAGGGAGCGTGGTGACATCTTTGCATCACCATAGCTCTGCCCCCACTATAAAATGCCGAAATTCACGGCATTGAATAAAGGGGGCAGGGCTTAATGATGTGTTCCGCCCCCCCCCCCCCCCCCCCCCCTGCCCTCCCTAATATTTATTGCAGTGAATTTCAGCATTTTTTAGTATCTGGGAGGTTTGCCTTCTCTTCCTGGAGTCCGGGAGGACTCCCCGAAATTTGGGAGCCTCCTGGAAATTCTGTGAGAGAAGGCAAGTAGGGTTCTGCGTGACTGTACATCTGCATGGTGGAAATAGTGAAATGTCATGTCAAGGTCCACTCCACTCTCACTTTAGCAACATCCTCTTTATTCATTGAAACTTTCCAGCCTTTTCTCCCAAAATCAGTGACAGTAGTATGGGTGTATACGGAGGATGGCCATACCTCCTCTTCTTGTACTGCCTTCATTGTGACTGATGTGAGTGTGTTCTCTGTACAGCGCTGCGGAATTAGTGGCGCTATATAAATAGCTGATGATGATGATGATAATTGTAAAACTATCAAATTCTATTCACTTACAGGGCAGGAGGCCCTCAGGTAGGAGCACGGCTCCCCCGCAGGGCACAAGGCCCTTAGATGGGTACAGGGCAGGAGGCCCTCAGGTAGGAGCGCGGCTCCCCCCCCCCCCCCACAGGGCGCAAGGCCCTGAGCTTTAACAGAGCGCAAGGCGCTGGACTGTAGGAGGGCGCAAGGCCCTCTAGTGCAGAGAGGCATAGGCCTCTGGTAGGGAAGCGATAGGCTTCTGTAAGCGTAGCAGGGCGGCTGCTCTGTGGCTTGGCAAGGACTCCGGGTCTTAGCTGGTAGCGGGACATAAGGTCCATGACTGTGAGCGGGCAGTAGGCCCTTGTAGTTGGCAGTGGGCATTCGGCCCAGACCTAGCAGGACGCTAGGTCCTGACATAGAGTAGGGAACACTCGGTTCCTACGTAGGTACGAAGTAGAGTCCTGGAGCGGTGTTTAGAACCCCTCCATCCGTCCGGAAGGGCACCTAAGTCCTGAGCCCCAAGACAAGGCGGGCTTAACGGCTGTGGCTCGGGCCACGGGCGTAGGCCTGTGGGGGCACAGCGTCTCAGGACGCGAGAGTGGTCAGTCGGAGGTAAAGTAGGTTGTGGTGAGGTCCATAACGTTCCCTCGGGATTGGGTAAGTAACAGAGGTGTTGGGGAAGGACTGTTGTGGTGTTGTCTTTCTTGTCTTGCAGGTGCTGATCGGAAGACAAGGTAGGAGTCAAGAGGGCATCATCGGAGAGTCGCGTACGTGAGTATAGCCGCGGCGAGGCCTGTTCCCTTGGTGCACTCACCTTGTGGAGCTGTCCCTCTCGTATTTCCCCCCCCCCTTTCCCTTACAGCAGAACGAGTGCCCTGTACACGAAGTCAGGGGCTTTCTCCCCCTGAGACGTCTGGGCGCTTGGACATCCCCCCACCCCTCCCCCCGTGGGCACCACAAACACCCTTGCTATGCAGAGCGGAGTGCAGCCATTCAACTACTCAATATACTTTGAATTTTGCATTGATTCACAGCCTGTGGTCTTGACTTTTAACCTGACCTGTTTAATGCCTCTATGTTGCACTTTGTCCGAGAAGCACATTGAGCAATTAAATACTGTTGTCCCCTCACTTTCATCACTAATATAAGCCATAGATGAGGCTACAATAAGCAGTGATTTATGAAGAAAACAATAACATTTAATTTAATACTGATAGCAGTCTTGATGTCATGTTTACACTTTTGCACCGTGTGCTATTGCTGGATGTCCATGCAATGTAGAGGATTTTCAGTGAAGAGGGGACAGACCACCCTTGTGCACTGGTGCAAAACCATGACACTTGCAGGAGCGCATTTGGTGACCCTCATACGTTAACCTCCAGAGAGTAATTCCCGCTCCAAGGTGAAGATGAAGAAGGTCAAAGGTCTGATGCTGATTTTAATTGGTGGCTGTGAAACTGCTTGTGAATGTTCTCGGATGCTCTCTTAACAGAAGCAGAAACTTGTTCCATCGTCTATTCTAGAGCAGATTTAAACCATAACTCGATTAAGGGAGACGTTTCAGTGGTTGCACCGGGAGTCTGTAGATATTATGTATTACTCTTTGGATGTATGATGGCTGCTGGTACCATTACCCCAGAGCAGGTACTATTAGAAACAGTAGGGAGTATATTTACTAAACTGAGAGTTTGAAAAAGTGGAGATGTTGCCTGTAGCAACCAATCAGATTCTAGTTGTCATTTTGTGTGGGGATAGAAATTGGTTTTAGATTTATACATGGAATTGGGAGCGAGGTAGTAGAAGTGATAGGAATGTTACATGGCATAGTACAGTTGGTAAGAATTTTTTTTTTTGTATATTGGTATTATTGCAAACCGCAGGATGAGACTGTGGGTGGCACGGTGGCACACACTGCTGGAGGCAAAGGGTTAGAGTCTGACCAGAGCACTATCTGTTTGGAGTGGTTGTGTGGGTTTCCTCAGTGTGATCCAGCTTCCTCCCAAAGTCTAAAAACATGGCAGAGCATATAGAGAAATTAGACTGTAAGCTAAGGCAGGGACAGATGTTAATGATCTGACGTTTTGCTGTGTGTAAGGGTACAACTGTACCAGTGTTGGGCATATTGTATTGTATAAGGTGTATTGTATGAGGTGTAGTGATGCTTGTGAGATTAATAGTGTAGTGAGCTGGGGATTTATTGTTATCTGTAAGTGTGCTATTATTAGAGATGTTCACTGACCCCCGTGTTTTGGTTTTAGATCTGGATTAACTTTGTGTTTTGGTTTTGGTTTTGGCAAAACTGCCCTTGTGTGTTTTGGTTTTGGATCCCAGTTTTTTCTAAAATCCCTATTTTTTTTTAAAATCACATAATTTGGCTCTTTTTTTGTTCATACATTATTATTATTAACCTCAATAACATTAATTTCCAATCATTTCCAGTCAATTTTTGTCAAGTGACAAGAACACTGCTACCCCTCCTGTTTCTGTATGAGCAATGGCACTGAGCAATGGCACTGGAGACTGGAGAGTGACAAGAACACTGCTACCCATGTTTATGTGTGAACAATGGCACTGAGCAATGTCACTGGAGACTGGAGAGTGACAAGAACACTGCTACCCCTCCTGTTTCTGTGTGAGCAATGGCACTGAGCAATGTCACTGGAGAATGGAGAGTGACAAGAACACTGCTACCCCTATTTCTGTGTGAGCAATGGCACTGGATCTCCCGGGGAAGAGATACTTATGGAATCAAAACCTGTGAGATCCGACAACGCAACAATGACGTTTTGCCTCGATTCAGATCCGAGGACATGCGAAAGTACCGAGCCGGCTTGCAAGCCTACTCGGATCCCCTAAGGTCTGGTGGGCTCGGTTTTCAGAAAACCGAGCCAGAGCATCTCTAGTTATTGTGGACAGTGGAAGTCTTAATGTAATGTACTGGCTTTAGTAGTTTTTGTAGGAGAATATAGTGTATAGTGTGGGAAAACGGTGTGTAAAGTAATGGAGGAAGGGAGAGTAGGAGAGAGAGGAAGCAGAAGTATATGGACGGGAATAGATTGGATAGCACAGGCAGGGGCAGATTGAAGACTTAAAGTGACCCTAGAAAAAATTCTGGAAGTGGCCTCATGTGGGTGGGACCAAATCAACTGTAGGCAGGGCCAACACAATAGGAGGCAGCCACAAAACCTGATGGCTCCTGCCCATTACATACCAACCTTCCCCCAACATTTTCACCCGTGGGCCAAACATGTCTAAATTGGGATTGTCCAGCTGAAATTAGGACTTGATAATTATACATGTAGCCCCCCCTGCTGCCTGGTGAGTGTTCTGGGTACATGTCACCTTGGCATCTACTTCTATATTACCATGGGGCTTTTTTTGTATCTTCGGTTCCTCATGGGTGATTAGACAACAAGATGTTCTGCACATGCAGGTTTAATAACACAGGTCACCAATCTTCCACCCCAGCACAGGTCTTTGCTACATAGCATAAACACTGTGCCTCTCTTGGCACAGGAGCTAGCATTCTTACATGATGATTCTGCCATCCTGCTTCTCACCTCTGCCTCTAGCATGGCTGTGGTCACTCCAGATCTCTCTCTCACGCTGTGCACTGTTACACTCCTTCTCTGGCCACACTCAGTAACTAGCCAGTGCACTCTCCAGTCAAACTACATGATTCCCTGAAGGGTCATCATCGGTTTTCGCTGCAGCATCTCCGCAGCTTCCTCACACACTGAATCGTGGAGCTTTTGTGGAACCCAGACACTCCTAGTCACATAGTAGTCAGCTACTTGATCATTGTCACAGTTGGTTAAGGTACTACTCAGACCCAATCAGATCTCTCATCCCAAATTGTCTTAAACCCAAGCTCTCCAATCCCCTGTTCTAGAGCTCAGCAGTCATCAGCCCTAATCAGACCAACCACATGGGACTACCCAGATAGACAGGAAGTTACTCTTTCTCAGTGTAAGAGCCATGTGTCTAGGTAAACTATAAGGCAATTCATACCTAGAACAGATGTTATACAATTATATAATGTCTTGTGTAGGTCTGTCTCCTTATTGGTCCTAACTCACATTTTAATTGCATTCAATAGTATATCACTTGCTACATTCATGTATATTCATATAGGTGTGTAATATTGTGTATTATCCCTTTACTAGGTATTATTGAGTGGTTAGTGTCCCCACCTGAATCTATACTACACTTAAGGTAATTACTTGAGATATAAGTACCAGGGGTCATTCAGGAAATCCTCCCTATAGTTCCCTGGTAATAATCACGCAGACCACCAAAAATATTATATTTTTGATTATAGCAATGGAAAGTATTGATTATACAAGAATCATAGTGGTGAATATCATACAGCACAGCCCAGAAATTAATACATTCAATGTATACAGAAATCAGCATGTAATCTATATAATTTAACTAAACTTCTGAATCATATCATATTACTCCTTAAATCACTAATTTATAAGTAGTCAACCGTAAACTTATACAAGGCAAATTTGATTGTGACACTACTAATAATGTTTTTTAGACCGTTACTTATATATATCACCCTTGAATGGCTGCTGGTGAGCGTATTGACTCTTGAGGTATTTAACTGTTGCAGCGTTGAGGTGTCCAGTATAATCAGTGTATTGAATATCCTTCTGCAAATTGTATAAGTTAATCACGCTGGCCAATATGTCTTGGACTAATAAAAAATTGCAGTAAATGAAGAAGGCTTCCACATTCAATATTGTTGCCACATTAGATAGCCTTTTGTAAAAGCCATCTCCAAAGAGATTATAAACCATATAATTTAAACCTCACTTTATTTCTTTAACATTGGAAAATGTTGTTGTTGAATCGTAACATTTAACGTTTTATAAATGACTGATGGCACAAAAGTCTGTTGAAATATGCACATGCTATCGGCCTGATTCAAGACATGCATCTGCTGATTGTGAGCGTATCAAATGCAAAATCACTCTGTGTATGGCCAGAACTGGCAGATACGGTTGTGAATGCAGGTCTTTCCCATGCGGCAGCGCAACCAAAAGACACTTACGACAATGTCCATGTTTGGGGGGGGGGGTGACTTGGGATGGGAAAGGGGTGTGTTGCTGTAGTGAAAGTACAGTAGGGGTGTGCCAAACGTGAGTGCACGCAGCCACGTCCGTAGTAAGCTCTATGGCCATGGAAGTGACCTTGTTTATAGACATATCCCTTACACCAGCTCTGGGGCTAGTGTAAGTTTAGCTGATGGGCCGGGCCACATTACAGCCACCTGACCTGCCAGCTCTATACAGTGTAAAAAAAAGATAACAAAATAAGGATAATAACCCTAGTGCTGGTTGTCACAAAATAGGGGGAAGAAAAAAGTGTGGGGTCCTTCCGATTTCATGAAAACCAGCACTAGCCAACCCAGCCAAAGCCTGTGGCACTATAGCAGGGGAACTCACTGCCATAATGACAAACCAGCACCAGGCTGTTTAGCACAGTACTGAATTCCCTTCGGGAGTGGGGTCTACAGAAATAATGTGTGCCCCCCCACCCCTCGGGACACTCAGCCCCGTGCTGAAAGCACTAGGGCTCTTCCCATACCTCTGGGCCATGGGTGTGGGGTAATAAAATGTGTAAAAAACAAGAAAAATAATAAACCACAGCCTTCTTTTCAACCAATTAGTTTATTTATTATAAAAACCCTAAAATGTAAATAAATCGGACACCTCATTGTAGCCACATAATTTTATTAAATATGTTATTCTCCTTTTGTATTGACCGCTATGTTTTCAGTCTGTCATAATATTCTCATTGCATATACTTTATTGCTAAATTCTCTTCAATGTTCCTCTTCCTCGCCTCTCACATGTCCTCCCCCTTCTCTCTTGTTCTCCTCCATACAGCTGTCTCAACTGCCGTGTCCCCATCACCTGACCCTTCTCTTTTCTTCGTTTCTCATCATACTCCTTCCCACTTTTTATCTCAACACGTTCCTCATATACACTAATTTCTAATGTCAACACTGTTTTTCTATATTAGTGTTAACATTATTTAAACAGTAACACTGGTAACATAAATAAACATTCTCATTAACACGGGTTACTTTATTCAAACAAAAACACACCTTAGGTATTATAAAGTCAATGCTACCCACAATAAATATGAAACATTATAATCCAGTAAAAGTTCTCTTAAATGAACTAGGAAAACCTTAAATTCCAGATGCTCCGTCCCAAACAGAATCAAGGATCAATGCCTCAGAGGTGAATATGGGGCAGTATCAAAGTTGTGGGACAAGTGCTATGAGAAACATGCAATTATTACATGCAATTATTATTATATGTTTATCTATAAAGCTCTGACACATTACTCAGTGCTGTACATTGAGGGAATCATGACATGACACAAATTACCTACAATGACATTGAAACAGAAGGTAAAGACGGCCTTGGCCAAATGAGCTTACAATCTAAGAGTTGTGGGGATCACATGATACAGAAGATAGCGAAATAACTAGTGGGGAAAGTGCAGGTGGCTATTATTAGCCGGCAAATGGCATTTCTGTGCGGCTACCTGTGATGCAGAACAGTGGGAACAAGGAGAGATAGCAGAGGCACGAAACATGCACCAGTCACTACAGAAATCCTAAACCAGTACTCTGCTGGTCACCGCAACAGCCCCCCCAGCTTCCATCACAACTGGGAATCCTTCCACAGCTGGTTGTAGAGGAGGCTTTTGTATGTATGCTGCACTAGCAGTTTAGTAGTTTTTAGATCTTTAAAATCATAAAATATATACATTGTATAAAATGAAGCACTCTTTGGGCAATTTTAGCAGCCCCTTGTCTTCAGGCCCGGCGCTCCCATTAGGCAAGGTTAGGCACTTGCCTAGGGCGCCGGGCTCTGGAGGGCGCCTGGAGGGCGCCACAAGAATGTAAATTACTTTAAAACTGTGCGGCGACCGCTGACCATACCTGTCACGGCCGCCGCACAGCATTCCGATGCACGGGGGAGAGGGGAGAGGCTATTGCTCACCACCGCCACCTCTCTGCTCCGTCTCCTCCCCTCCACTCACTAGTGTCAGTGAGTGGAGGGGAGGAGACGGAGCAGAAAGGCGGCGGTGGTGAGACAAGGTAAGGAAAGACGGGGTGAGGGGGGAGGAGGGCGCAGATTTTTGTGGGGGGGGGCGCCATTTTTTTCAAAATGCCTAGGGCGCCATGGACCCTAGCACCGGCCCTGCTTGTCTTATTGGATAACTTGTATTTTGAGTATCTTGTGTAGAAGACATGGGACCTATACCCAAATATGCACCAACACATCTGTCCACTTTGATAGTTTTTTACACAGTCATTTAAAGCGAACCTCCAATCCTCGCCTCTTTTTCAGTCGGTGCAGAGGTCATGACCTGTCACAATGGGGGCATGGCGACATCATAAGAGGGGCATGGTCACACCCCTGTAGGTGTGTCTAGTGCGTTTGATTTAAAGTCAGTTACACAAGTGGCACAGGACAAATGCAGTTTTCTCATTTATTCTACTTTTTGTGATGTCAGAGTAATATTTTTGTGCATCTTTCTTCCAGTACACACATGGTTTAGCATGTCAGGGGAGAAGCTTGTCAGCCATGGGTGAATCTGGTTCCATGCTGTAGAGACAATTTATTAGGTGAACATCAAAAAGTGCGAAGCAGGTGTGCTCTAGTGTCTGCGCTAAGGTCATTTACAATAATACAAAACATGTGGGTGCACAGAGCTTTAATATTCACTTAAATGTGCATATTGTCCAACTAGCACATTCATAATTACATATCCTCTTCCTGCTATCATAAATCCAGTCTGTGCCTAGTTTTGCGCATACTTGCTGACTTTGTGACTACGTCCTTCAGGAGATCTTGGAGGACAGGTTATGGGACAGGGGTAGGAGGGAGCGTGGTGACATCTTTGCATCACCATAGCTCTGCCCCCACTATAAAATGCCGAAATTCACGGCATTGAATAAAGGGGGCAGGGCTTAATGATGTGTTCCGCCCCCCCCCCCCCCCCCTGCCCTCCCTAATATTTATTGCAGTGAATTTCAGCATTTTTTAGTATCTGGGAGGTTTGCCTTCTCTTCCTGGAGTCCGGGAGGACTCCCCGAAATTTGGGAGCCTCCTGGAAATTCTGTGAGAGAAGGCAAGTAGGGTTCTGCGTGACTGTACATCTGCATGGTGGAAATAGTGAAATGTCATGTCAAGGTCCACTCCACTCTCACTTTAGCAACATCCTCTTTATTCATTGAAACTTTCCAGCCTTTTCTCCCAAAATCAGTGACAGTAGTATGGGTGTATACGGAGGATGGCCATACCTCCTCTTCTTGTACTGCCTTCATTGTGACTGATGTGAGTGTGTTCTCTGTACAGCGCTGCGGAATTAGTGGCGCTATATAAATAGCTGATGATGATGATGATAATTGTAAAACTATCAAATTCTATTCACTTACATTTTCCATACCGCCACTTCTAAATTTCCACTTCGAACACTTCATATAATACTGTTCGGCTCATTCTCAATTTTTGCCTTAATCATGAAAGTGAGGGGACATTGGGACTTTCATGTGTCATGTGTGTGTTTGAAAGTTTTAGTAAATTGTTGGAAATGAGCCTAAAAATGTGATTTTCCATATAAAATGGGCCTGGGGGGTGTAAAAATCATTGCATTAAAAGTTTAGGACAACTTTAGAACATAATTGCAGCTTTTTTTGTGTTGGAAAAAAAATTGCTGTTCAGATCCCTGGCTAATCAGAGAATGCCCCTAAATGCATCTTTTCCACCACTTAAATTCAAACTTTCCAACTGATGTTCCGGATAGGACCTACCTGGAATTAGCGAGTCTAGAAGAAATTCCGACAGTGTGGGTAAGAATGATGGTTTGTAAGTGATCTTATTTTTCCTTGTGAGGGGAACACAGGAACATAACAGCCCCTCACAGCAACATTCGTATTATGAGAGAGGAGGTGCATATGTACTCGTCGCTCCTGAGGATCCCCGTTGCTCTTCTAAGCATGCATAGCTTAGCCCTGTTTGGGCTTTCAGTTCAATCACAGCCTGAATGTGACTTCGGAGCGCATACACCAGCCCCTGCACATGCTCAGAACATCAGAGATGGGGCCTCCATAGCTCAGATTGTCTGGTTCACTCATAGTTGCCAACATTGGCAAGTATGGGTTCACTCACCGCCAGGTCCCGTAGGAAGGACACGGACTGTTATGTAGGTAGTTACACCCTTGGCTCTACAGTAGGTGATATATTAGGAGAAATAGATATGCAAATAATTCTAAGAAACACTGAAATGTGAACAGCAGAAATTTCTATAGATATAAATTACAGGCGTTTCATCATGCACTACGGTGCCTTGTTTATTATAGAATGTTCCCTGGCATCTGAATTCATTGATAATACAACAACATGGTTACTGCATGAACAGTGGGTGATTCCAAAGATGATTTGTCAAGTCCAGACATGTATTTTGCCCTGAAATGAAATATACATAAATACCTGATGAAAATTAGTTAATAATGCAACATTTTATGTTGCAAGTTACTAGTTTTAGTTCCGTTCATATCCACTGTACAATATACATTTTATCTATGATATTCCAGCATGTTGCACCTTGAGGCCCCTACTTACTGCAGAATAGGTTCAGCTACAGAAAATGTTTATGCTGTGTCTATTATGAATCATCTCTTCATCTTACAGACAGAATTGTGCTCAGTCTCCACTGTCAGATCCATTTTATTTTCATACCAGTAATACTTACTCCATTGCTGAAATGCAGTACCAAGCTTTAATATTATTACTATTATTTATTTTTTATTTCACTTACTTTTGTTATTATCATTGTTATTATTTTTATTATTATGAAAAGTGTACGTGAGCTTATTTTATTTTTTTGTATAATGGATGTGAATCCTGGGGACTCCTGCTGATTACACTGGAACCACTGGCTGGCAAAGTGGCTTTTTAGTGTGGATGAGTTACTCCCCCCCTCCTCTGCAATGACCAGCCTGCGGCTGAATTTCAGCATAATACAGTGGCGCACGCAGGGGGGGTTTCTGAGTCTCTAGAAACCCCCCCCCTGCGCTAACTAAGTGGCCACTATCCTATACAGCAGCCGCTGCGCTGTCAAAGAAGCGTCCGCGGCGGTGCTGTATTGTATACAGCACCGCCGCAGACGCTTCTTAGACAGCGCCGCGGCTGCTGTATAGGACAGCGCTGGCGAAACGGAGAAACCCCCCCCCCCCCGACAATCCTCCGTGCGCCCCTGTAATAGGGGGGTATGAGGGGTATATATATAAAAGTGGAAAACAGTCAATGCTATCTAGCACAGTGCACTCTGTATGGAAAGTGTTTTTTGTTATTTAAAGTATAGGATGAAACCCGATCTCCAACACCTCTGACCTCTGCATTATTCAAGCTCTTTTACTGCATTTTTAATGAACCCTTAAGAGTGATCTTAAAATGTTTAGCTATGGAGCAGGTGCATTGTGCTTATAGACTAAGAAAAGAGAAACATTTGGATTTATAATTTGAACGCCATGGTCCCTTTTGGCTTTAATGGTAACTGAAGTGGCTACTTTGACACCTGTAGTGTAAGGCTCTGTTGCTGTCTGGTTATCCTGCATCTCATACTATCATGGCAGTGATCTGCCTGGTACATATTGTACATGTGATTGATACTCCAAGATTTCTAAGTGCATTTCTTACACGTTAGCCTGAACTGTAATAAAATACTCTAGATCTATTGGAAGTGCCTCTGTTCTCTCCATCCTGATTACTTTTTGGGAAGGAGAACGGCCATACACGGCAAGGGACGCCCCTGAAAATGTGCCCTCTCCACCACTTTATCTTATTACACGCATAATTTAATTTCTGCATTACTCTGCAAAACAAGGGGCAACAATGCGCCTCCCCTGTACTTTAGTGGGAACATCTTCACTTCGACCATCTCCTCCCCTGCTTCTCCACATAAGTAAAAACATCGGCGGAAAACTAGGCACTTTTGCGCAAATCGAAGGCGCACAGTGGGCCAAAAACCGTATCTGCACTGCGGAGGGGATGTGTTTGCCCCCTTCGTAAAAGATCTCTATAATAAGCCTAAATTTACCCCAAAAGCAATAAACGTCCTCTTTCTGAGATAATCCAGAAGGGCATCTTCAAGCAGAGATGCAATAGGACAAAAACTAGCGCAATATATTATGGCTCTTGCATGGCCCACACATATCGTTTTAAGGTCGTAATTCATCCTGATTTTGTTCTTATTTGCTTTCAAATGTTTGCCCAGAAAATCCTCTGTCATGATGGTTGTTGGTGAATAAGACAATCTAACTGAATTTAAATGGATAAACAAAGAAAAGTGCAGTAGCAACATTTAAAGCTCTCCGGAATATTACATTGTGTCACATCTCCCAATTGGATGTAAAATCCAAAAATCAGGGCAAAATACCTCCCTGGTCTGCCCAAACCATGCCTGATGTCATGCTCCCAAATTGTTTAGTTAGATCCTGTTAAATCAGCAGTGATGGAGGTATGTCAGCTATAATCAAAAATACAATTCAGTTGACGTCTGTATTCCATGGTAAAAGTTGAATCAGAGACGTTTCATGTCTATTCTACCTCACATTTATAAACTGTAACTTATAATAGGCAGTCACCTTTCATACACTTTGAAAGTCTGGCCCCAGGTGACATGCCATTTACTATTCTCACAGGCAGAAGCATTTTCTTCTTATGACATTTCTATTCAGCGAAATAAATGATTAAATAACAGGGGAACAGAACAGACTGTCCGCAATTACGGGGAGGTTATCTATTTATAGTATAATAAGCTATGCTACCGTTTCAATTATTGTGATTTACTGACGTTCCGTTGTTCTAAGACATGGAAACATCTTAACGGTTGGCTTAATTGTTTACCATGCAAAATACAGCAAATACTGATTTTGGTTACGATGTTAGAGATGGGCATTGTCAGTGGAAAATTTCACACAAATGGAGTTTGGCGTCAGAACAGTAAGGCACACGTGGAATGCCGTGCCACTGTATTTGTATATTTGCAATTTGTAGAATTTAGTGTCTGTCAATAGAGTTGGTATTGTAACAATTAATTAATGCTGCTGTCTGATTAGGGTGAGATCAGGAAGATGTAAGGCCAAATTCCACCAGTGAACGCGCAAAAGTTTCCTGACCAAATTCAGAAGTCAGTGAATATTTAGTCAAACAGTTCTGTTACTCATCCCTCCTTGGTAGACACCTCTTTGCCAAGTTCATTAGTCCTCTCTAGAGTTGCTCAGGCTCGGTACCCCTAGAACCGAACACAACCAAACTTAGCAGATCCGAGTACCGAGCTGAGCCGACTCGGTAATTTTGCGCGCCCTCGGAATTGAAAATAAGGCAAAACGTCATCATTATGTCGTCAGATCTGGGGAGTTTTGGATTCTATAAGTATCACCCTCCACGGCGATCCTGCCCCATTTCATAGAGGGACACAGAAGCGGTAGCACGGTTCTTGGCAGTCTCTAGTGCAGTTGGGCAGCGTCATAGGTAGAAAAGAAAGAAGAGGGGTACCGGTGTTCTTCAAAGTCTCCAGTGACATTCAGGAGAGCTCCATTGCTAATTGTCATTGCTGACATAGAAATAATAGGTCTGGCAGGCTTGGTCTTCTAAATCTGCAGTCACATTATACTGTGTTATATAGGTAACACACAAAGAGGAGAGCTCCATTGCTCCATTGCTAATTGTCATTGCTGAAATAAAAACAATAGGTCTGGCAGGCTTGGTCTTCTAAATCTGCAGTCATATTGTACTGTGTTATATAGGTAAAACACAAAGAGGAGGGCTCCATTGCTTTATTGCTAATTGTCATTGCTGAAATAGAAATAATAGGGCTGGTAGGCTTGGCTTTCTAAATCTGCAGTCACATTGTACTGTGTTATATAGGTAACATACAAAGAGGAGAGCTCCATTGCTAATTGTCATTGCTGAAATAGAAATAATAGGGCTGGCAGTGTTGTTCTTAATCTGCAGTCACATTGTACTGTGTTATCAAAATGGATTTACAGCAGTACACAGAAGACCAGGAGCAGCTGCTGCTACCAGTCTTGATGATAGTAATCCCTCTACGTCATCTGCTAAAGCCTATGTTAAAGTGCATAGTGTTTTTAAATCCGGGAAACAAACATGTAAAAAAACACTTTTTACCTTGGTCAAGAAAAAAGACCTGTAATCCAGGCAAAGTTATCTGCAGAAAAAAATAAAATGGCCAACATGCCATTCTACACACGCAGTGGCAAGGAAAGAATGAGGCTTTCACCTTTCTCTATGAGTGCTAGTTCTGCAACTGGTAAGGTCAGTCATGACCAAGCAAGATCTTGTCATTCGGACTCCAAAAGTGGTGTCCAAATACTTTTACATGTAAAAGCCGGGCTAGAAGGAAACAGTAAGGCATTAGAGGAAAATGTAAGTTCAGATTCAGAAATGACACAAATCCCTGAGGAGAGTCTATCCACGAGTGCTATGTGTAATCATGACCTGTCTGATAGTGTACCCATAAAGAAGGCCCCTTTCAGCATTTCTGCAGATGTGTGGATGAACAGCCCAAGTGTAGCCGGTGATACACAAATTGAGGATGCCACTTTGGAATTGCAACAGGATGAAGGGGATATTTGTGTAGCTGATGAGGGCGCTAATGAGGATGTTGATGAGGATGATGTTTATGTAAGTCCTGTACCAGTGGAAACAGTTTTTGCACATGACAAGAAGAAGGCCATTGTCATGCCTGGGCATAAGACCAAAAAATCCACCTCTTAAGTGTGGAGTTATTTTTACCCAAATCCTGACAACAGTTGTCTAGCCATTTGTAGCGTTTGTAAAGCCACAGTAATGTAAGCATGGATGTCTAAATAGACGTGTATATGTATTGCCTTCCACTTTGCTGCTGTTTGATCAGTATTGCACAAAGTGTTTGTAATCTACACTTTACGTCAAAGGTACCGAACTATATTATAATCTTTTGGGAATTGGTGCTGATTTGAAGCTGTGATGAACTTGCTTTTCGCTTTGAATTACAATGGCTCTTTTTAGTGCATTGTCTGGCACCCTGGATTGGTGTGGGTCTAATAAAAGCACACATTCCGGGGGGGTTCAGCGCTTGTCACCATGTATTAGCTGTAGAATTATCACACTAGTTATCCAAGGAACGGGTGGAGCAATCAAATGAACCATAACTGATTTCATGATCCAAGGACAATTCCATCTTGCACCACTTTTGTTTCCTGCCACTGCTGTGTAGCAATGTTTCCTAGATGTGCTAGGAACTGCCGTGTGTTTGTGTCATCGCTCTGTCGCTTACCATCCAGCCAGCTCGCTGCAGTCTTTACTTGAAAATGTATGAAAATAATGTTGTGACCTGTGAGGTGGTCAAAATTGACTGAAAATGACTTGAAATTGGTGTTATGAAGGTTAATAAAGTAGGGGGAAAAAAAAGCAAAAATATGTAATTTTAGCAAAAACAATAGGGATTTTTTTTTACAAAAAAAAAATGGGATTCAAAACCAAAACCAAAACACGCAAGGGCGGCTCTGCCAAAAACATAACCAAAACATGAAGTTAATCCAGATCCAAAACCAAAACCAGAATACGGGGGTCAGTGAGCATCTCTAGTACCCAATCAGAGGCAGAACTAGTGAGCTGTGGGCCCTGGTGAAGGTAGGCTGGGAGGAGTGAACCGGGGTCCCAGACCCTCTGCATCTGCCATGCAGCGGGCACCATTATCTCCATGGGCCCCGGTGCACCACACCTGTTGCACCAATGGTAGTTCCGCCACTGTACTCAATGAAAAGCATGACTTGATAGCTGCCACGTTCATCTATTTTCCAGTAATGTGTCTCTAAATGACATCATCACATTGCCTTATTAGTTTGTTGTTAAAAACAAAAACCAGTATGTAAATAATAAGTCAGTAAGCGGTATGCAAATTACTGCGGCTGATATGAGGGCAGTCGATGGGGTCGGAGCTAAAACAGGGTGCAGACAAGGAGAACAGGCAAAGTGGGAGTGGACAAAAGACAAGGTCCAGAGGACCCAGGGGTGTTAACCAATGTGACTGCATACCTGAGAGCTTAATGTGGGGAACCCAGTTTTCTGGTGTGGGTCAGATGTTGGCATACAGTAGCAGCAATACCTCACCCTTCAATGGTGTTATTTTCTCCTACAAAGCAATCTGCTTTCTTTTCTATGAACTCCAACTATAAGGCCTATACCCACTGTACTGCCCATCCAGGCACCATTCATGTACACTTAGTACATGTCAGGATTCCCAATAAAAACCACAGAGAGAGCGTAGAGAAATGAAGTGGTTTTTATTTACACCGGTTACACAGATTTCAGGTTGCAGTACGGTAGGGTATAGCAGAAATAGCTAAAGAACACAGTGGATAACAGATGCAGAATGCGGTGGTCTGCAGGACTTTACCACAAAGTAGTGGAGATGGCACAAGGTGCAACGGTCTGCGGAGCAAAGCCCTGAAGACAACAGGTAGCAATAATCTGCAGAGCGTTACCACAGGATACTGGAGTAGACACAGTGGCTGAGATGATCTGCGGATAGATGTGCTGGGAACTCAGAGAACAGAAGCCATGGAACAGGAACAGCAACACAGATAATTGCAACAGATGATCTGGCAAAGGTTGCTGGGACAGGCAGCTTATATAGGCCAGAAGCAGGTGTTTAAGCTTCCAGCAATAATGAGGCAGGTAAGAGCAGTCTAAGTACCACAGTGGCCCCTTTGGTGGACAGTGGTACTACAGGCAGGATACAATATATACAAAGGTCCAACAAAGTACCTGCAGACAGGAGCTGCAGGATGCAGGTCGTGACAGTACTCTTCAAAGCACAATTCTCCGAATGGAAATAATGAAAATGCTACAATGACGTCCCATTACTTCCACGGCTTATTGAAGACATTAGGTTTGAACGAGCAATAGTTAAGGGGAAAAGATAAAGCTATAATGAAGGCGAGGGGTTCTAAAGTAACAGCAACAAGACTTTGAAGTGCCTATTTCCATCTTGGCCTGCAATCTTGCAAATGTTGCTGTGCAGAGTATGTATGTTCGCCCTGCGCTCGCATTGGGTCTTCTTCGGGTGCTCCGGTAAGTTAGAGGATTTAGACTGTAAGCTCCAATGGGGTAGGGACTGGTGTGAGTTCTCTGTACAGCGCTGCGGAATTAGTGGCACTATATAAATAAATGATGATGATAATGTAATCTGTTCATGGACTGATGTGGATAATTAAATATTCTCTGAATAGCGCTGCAGAATACGGTGGTGCTATATAATCATTGATTATAAATAATAATAAAAATGCTCACATAGACCATTTACATGGGATGCTCCTCACAGTGGGCACCTATGTCTGTCTAAGGTGGACAAATAGCCTAATTTGTTGTTAGATAACAATCTTTAATGACCCTTTGACTGTATTTAGTGGAATAACGGTATGGCAGACCAAGCCCCAAACGTCACATGCCTGGCTATGACCATCGCACTTTGATTGGACATCTCCATTCATCTGTAATCAACTGAAACAGTAGTAGATTTCTACGTAAATATCCCTGTACACATATACAGCAGTTTATAAGCAGAATGTTTGGCATGCAGCATTGTACAGATGTCACAATAAATGTACATGTGGAACAAAGAGTTGTTGTGCGGTTAAAGAGCCATCTTATCTCATTATGTGGGGCAATAAATGATGTTTTTCACTCACACATACTTGGTGAAGAATCTGTCGTCTCGGACCTCAGGCATCTGGAGAAAGATAAAGGAAGTGAAGATACATCCATTCCTATTACAGACCTTCTCCCACGTACTGAAGGTTCAGACAGCTGGAAGTCACTGTTTATTTGTGCCTGTACTAGAGGGGATACAGTGTGTTGGGGGGGGGGGAGCTATTGTCACAGGCTTCCAAGGAGAGACAGGAATAGTATGTGCTCTGCTGAGCTAAATAAGATTTAGCATCTTATCAGAATCAGGAGTTGCAATCATGGATGTTTGCAATTTCCATTTCTTCCCAGGCACTTCTTATTTGTCCTCATTTTCCCTATCTCTATGGTGAAATCAGAGGGGGGAAGGGTTCAGGACTTATTACCTGGTATGTGATATCTTCCTGGGCTTGTTACACCTAGCTGGACTTATTGCTTCGCACTTTACGACTTGTTGAGCTTGATACCTAGCGAGATATAGCTTATATTCATCAGGAGTGTGGGGACTTTATTACAGACACTATTTCTGTGTGTGTAACTTGTTGCAGCTATCTCTGTAAATGTTGGCATCTTGGTGGAGATATAGGTCTATTTGCACAAAACTAGACATCTGCGGTGCATAGTACTGTTTTATTCATCTTGCGGTGTGTACTGCTGTACTTGACACTGCCCTTTTATAGAGAAACACAGAGGGCCTGGTTTAAAGTTAAATGAGTGAATTTTTCCCGCCAAGCGGGATGCATCTGTACACTTACGTCTCTATGGCTATAATGCGTAAGATAAAAATCTAGCGTTTAGACAGAACAATGATACGAGCATTATCATCATCAACTTGGAGCACTAGGCCTGTTTGATGCCCCCCGCCACTTATCTATTGCGGGTGCGAGAACCGGGAGACTGCCCTGCTCTTCCGTAAGGTCTCTCAAAAATGCGTGAGTCTCCCGGACATTCCGGGAGAGAAGGCAACTATGCGTTAAAGATAAGCAGCTAATGAATTTCTACAGACTGAAGTGTCTATTACATTTCTGTCTCCATTACTGAAGTCATGTTGTCTTACTTCTCAGTCTTTGATTAAATCTTGGTCTCCATGAAAATGGCCACCTCCATAGGCATCAATACATGGACATAGGACACAATTTCTGAACAGTGTCATCATGCCACAGATGGTGAAGCCAACCACATCTTGTACTTGCTTAGCATCAGGGAGAATGCCAGACTCTTCAGGGAGTGAGGGAGATCACCCCTATTTCAGGGAGTCTCCCTGACATTCAGGGAGAGTTTTCAAGTATGATTTTAAGTCACACTTTTACATGGTGCAAATGAACATACATCCAACGCTAAATCAGGCCCAAAATGTCCCTTTGAAGGGTTTAAGGCATGGTTATAATAGTTGTACTTCGAGAATGCTACCTCATGCTTCTCTTGAGTCTAAACCTTTATATTTGGGTTTAAATTCTTTCCACACAGTCGTCCTGTGATGCTGCAGGAGGGTGGGTGTCTGCTCTAAGAGGCATCCTAGGGGAGCAAGTATGAGAGAGTGTCCACTCATGTTTAAGGCAGGATGTTGAACAGCTGAAGGGCCATATATTCCCTGTAGTGAGACAAGATCAGGACCAAAGGAGAGAACCTATTATCACTGTGACAATAAAGTACCACTGTGCCAACCCAGGATGATACTTTCAGATAGGTGTTTGAAGGCCGCTCTCAGAATACTTTCAAGACCCACTTTGCATTCCCAATATACCCATGATTGTCACAGTTTTGCTCTAGACATAGATTTAGAATTGCATGTATATTAAGGTGCCTGTAACTCAAAACACAGATATGGAAACGTAAGTGTGCAGACACATCTTTGCATGTACACAAAAGCGGCATCTATGTAACCAAGTGCTGTGTAGGAGGAAAATATATAATAAAACTGATGATTTATTTAAACAGAGAGATGGTCTGCAGCACAATTATTATGTGAATTGTGATTGTACTGCGCTACAATGCCCGTGTCAGCTTCACACACAACTTTCCTCTGTTACTAAATCTGCCCGTGCAGGGGCGACTGTCTAACTATCCACTGTAACCGGGAAAAGAGGTGAGTATTATAATCTCCAGAAGTAGGTGCCTGCACCACTCCACATACTGACGGGGAGCTACATAACTGAATGCAGATTGTCATCCCATTTACTGTATCACAGATCTTCTGATTAGCTGTCCCCGTCAGCACTTTCATCATATTGAGATCACACAACTTTCTCTAATAGACTTCACTACAAAAGGATCACATACCTGGATATAGCAGGGAACGCATGCATTAATTACCTCATCTCTTCTGCTTTAATGTGCTGTAAATAAATAAGTAAATAACACATCTCCCTTATCCTCAAACTGTAGGAAGAATGGATGATACTGACTTGGGGCTGTCTCCACAGGTAGCTGAAATCCATCATGATGACTGCAGGCGAAGATCAGCTCATATGTTCTTTATTCTCTACAGGTGGCTGAAACAAGTATCTGCATAGTATTGAAAGTTACTAACAATTGATGCCTTCCTAGTCTTAGACTAGATACACACTACAGTGGTTTCAGCTAATTATCGGGCCAATCAAATTATAAATGACCATTCGGCCCGATATCACATTAGTGTGTACGATACAACGATAAACGATTATAGTTCCAAAACACATCGTATCGTTTCGCTTGATATTTCTATATTTTAAATGTCGTTCAACGATGGAATGATGTCGTTCCAGTTCTGCAGTGTGTATGCACACACGACCGGCAGTGTCCATAGATCTCTATGGGGTGTGCAGAGTCAGGATCTTTTTTTTTTCAGCCGATGGTTATGACAGATGAAGAGCCCAGATCTGAAGGTAAATCTTGTAAAATGTGTATAGTGTGTACATGAGTATCATGCTGATCAGGGCTTTTTTTTTATCTGTCGTTGGTAAAATCGTTAAAGTTATCGCATATGGAGAAATTTTCTGTAGTGTGTACCCAGCCTCATGATTTGCTCCTCACTGGGGAAAGTACGGACTTCACAAACTGATGACTGTGATAAGGACAGATCACAAAACAGAGGCTGGATTAGAGCTACTAAGGCTAGGTACACACTGAAGAATTTCCAACCAATGTGTTTTCTCAAATGTTTGTACCTACGACTGAAGGTCCGATCAGTCTGACGATTCATCCATACACATGGACACGGTTTACCTTCAGATCTGTGCTCTTCATCTGGTCCTCTAGTCTTCAGAGAGTGACAGCACAATATTCATTCATTCATTCTTGTCACACTGATTAAAACTACCCTGTTATAGCTATCCACATGTCCTAATGAATTTCGTTAGTTTCTGTGACTCTGAAACAAAACATTCTGTCTTAGAACGAACAAATGAATTATTCCTTCTACAGCACTCTCTACATTTATTCACCGGGACATTCAATGCTGGTTTTAGCTGAAAAGAGCATCTCTCTGTAAACCCTATGGAGATCGTTAGCATGAGTGCATACACACTATATGATCATTAGGTGATTGATCGGAAAATAATAAACAGTACGACCAACCAAATGAGCCGTCAATCGACACTTTGGAACGACTTTTGACCATCGTGTCACTATACACACTAACCCGACTTCGGACCGAACAGTTGTATGTTGGCTGATTGACCCAATTATTGGACGAAAAAGCTCCAATGTGTACCTAGCCTAACAGAGCATGTACGATAGAGCATAATCTGCCTTCTGCCTCTCAACACTGGGGTCATGAGTTTGATTCCAAACCTTGCCCTTATCTGTGTGGAGTTTGTATGTTCTCTCCGTGTTTGCATGGGTTTCCTCTGGGTGCTCCGGTTTCCTCCCACACTCCAGAAAAAAACATATCGGTAGGTTAATTGGCTGCTGACAAAATGAACACCTATGTCTGTGTGTGTGTGTTAGGGAATTTAGACTGTAAGCTCCAATGGGGCAGGGGATGATGTGAATGACGAATATTCTTTGTACAGCACTGTGGAACTGGTGGCGCTATATAAATAAATGATGATGATGATTATAAAAGAACTACATAGCAACATACAATATTAAGACAAAAGCTGGCCTAGGGTTTGAAAGACTGACACACCTTGTACTAGTTCAGCCACATGACAAATAGTCTAAATAGAAAACCTCACTGGAACAATGAGGAGGGATAGGGGGACTTTTAAGTTACCTTTTAATTATAATACCCCATTGAAGGAATAGTCCTGTCTGGGAACACCATAATTATGGTAGGACTTTGAGTCGTTGCTTCACACGGTATTCTGGCAAGTGCTTCTACAGCATCCCACTTATACAGAACAATGGTTAAACCCTCTTTGGTCAATTCCTTTTGGAGAAGGGGTATTCTTATATGAATTCCATTGCCTACACCACATGTGATGGCCACCAAATAGCCATTCCTTCAGAATCTCATCGTCAGGGAGGAATACAGGTGGCTGTCTATCACATCCCGCCCAATGGAGAACCACTGGACCTAAAGTCCATACTACTACCCCCTTAGGTCTATCTGCTTCACTAGTTTTAATGTTTTCATTTTTTCTCCTAACATACTGCTCGGGTTTAGCCTGAATTATGTATTAAATTAATTCTACAAGTGAGGGGACATCTGGTCTGTCTCTTTAACATATCTCACATTTGTGTATTTGAAAGTTTAATTTAATTGGTTGAAGTGCGACATGAAATGTGTTTTCCATAGAAGTACAAATAGAATGTGCAAAATGTGATAGCCCTGGAACAGCCTCCACCTCCTCCGAGTACGTGGAAAAATCTTGTACTTTTGTATGTTGCTGTCCCTCAAAACAGGGAACGCTCACTAAATGCGTCTTCTCCACACATCTCATGTAACTAATCATGTTGCGCAAAATGAAAATCTTTTTTTTTTTTCACGTTATACATTTAAATTGCACTCATAGACTTCCCCAATTTGCCCAACTCCTTACGCAGATGGCAAAATCATGTGCACCTATGCATATGCAGTCCTCTTGCCAACTATGTACTTATGGGACGTCAAAGAACAGCACTTAGACTGCACGTCTTCATGATTGTAAATAAGCCTCAGCTATATATTTGCACATTTATGAGACAACAGAGGGAGCCGGGCATGGAAAATACATCAATTCGTCCATTTCTCCGACTTGGTCCTTAAATGTTATGTACCATGTACACTCCTAATTAGTGAGAACTCAGAAATTTCCCCTCTGTCTACTTAAAACTACATGAAAATGCATACATTATTAACTATCAATGTGCCAATAAATGTAATTATGCTGGTACATAGTGAGTATGTTTGTCCCAGAAATAAATGTTGTGTTCTGTGGACAATCCCTGATATCTGTACCAGCAGATATACTGCATTGTACGTGGAGCAGTACACACAAGTTATAGAACAAGTCAGAATCTTTACTGTAAAAGGGAGATTATGGCATGAATCGCACAACCACGTCCCCCGGAGCTTGCTCTTCCCCTCTGAGATCTCTAGGAGAGGAGGTCAAATAAGTGGGCAAGCATGATATAGTGGCATGAATAAAGAATCTCATATGACAATTCAGTAACTTATTTTATCCAAACAATATAATTGGAAAGTAAACACATTTTGCTACAGGGTTAATTAAGAACTGTGAAGACATTTTAAAAAGCTGGTGCACAGGAATGAAGATGCTGTATCCATGGCAGCCAGTCAAAATCTGCTTTCCAACTGCCTGTTATTCTAGTGCAGTTTAGAAAATAAAAGCAAACATTTGATTGGCTGCTTACTTACAGAACCATTTTCTTATGCAGTAATTTCCCCAATCTGTCTTGGCGGTTACAGTACATTTTTTTTCTTCTTGGACTTTATGTACATGTAATGGCAAGTCCCCACTAACACCCATTCACTGCAATGCAAATGGTGTGGTAATAATCTACCTAATTCGTGCTAAACAGCCAGCCAAGTAAGTTGGATATTGAAATTAGAGATGAACAAAATTTTGACCCAATTTCACTTAAATCAAGTTTTGCAGCAGAACAGGCGTTTCAGAGAGATGCAAAGTTCCTGCAATAGAATAGAGTTCTGCTTTTGTTCTACCATTCCACACTGTGGGCTTCATTTAGAGTTGGGCGCAATGTGCGTCTAAAATTTACATACAACTATTTTTCTGTATTAATCTGCAAACTAATCTGAATTAGTGCATTTTTATAGAAAACAGATGTAATTTTATACAGTCTTCAGTCCCCGTTATGCTCTTAGAGGAAATTCCTGATACTTCAATTCTTTCTCTTACTGAAAATATCTGCATATAAAACATAAATATTTTGGATTTAAAATAAACGTTTTATGTTACTTTTTTAAATACGAGTCCGTTAATTAATTATTTTATTTAATATAAAGGTTTATTTAATAACATGGTGCATACTGCTGATACCATGTTTGTTTGCTGTGTGTTTACATCATGTTTATGGTTGTTATAAAAGTACTTTTCACTTACATAGAGCGGAGGCAGACATTTTATGCGCTGAAACGACACAAGCCCTTTTCCTTTGTGAAGTGGGCGGGATGTTTCCTTGATGACGCCATCCGCTGCACATCACGTCACTCTGGCTCTGCCCCTTGATGATGTGGACTGTGGCATTACCATGCGGGGGTGAGACCATGATGACTGCATCGTCACGCCACCCCCAAACGTGTTCCCCGGAGCCCAACAAGGTAGACAAGTATACTATCAATTCACCAGAGTCCCATGTCTCAGTGGTGTCACTAGTTCATAATAAATCAATAGGCTGAATATTGATTCAGCCCACATAATGTCTGCCACCAGTGTAAGTGCACTTTAAATAGACCTTCAAATTACTATATAGCAGTAAGGTTTATTTAATAACATATGCACAAGCAGTAAATGTCACTGTTGTAAACAAAACACTCTGAACAATTAAAATCGTTCAGGTTTTATGATGAAAGAACTCCATGGGGTATATTTACTAAACTGTGGGTTTGAAAAGTGTAGATGTTGCCTATAGCAACCAATCACATTCTGTCATTTTGTAGCATGTACTAAATAAGTGATAACTAGAATCTGATTGGTTGCTATAGGCAACATCTCAAACCTGCAGTTTAGTAAATGTACCCCTGTGTGTTCTAGTATTTTAAAACAAAGCTTCATAACCCAACCAGCTTCACTCCTCATCCCATTAGATTCCCCTGACTCACTAACTGACTGACTCAGAATTAAAATTCACCAGTTTCAGCAATTTGTGAAATTTGTGTTTTTGACAATGCTAAATTGTGGGAAGCCCCCCCAAAAATGTCAAAAATGTAATATTTTTATATTTTCACACTATTTACACAGTGGTTTATTATTTTATATATAATAAAACAATTGTTATATTTGCACTTCAGTTCAGTAAATGACCTTAGTAAAGGATAGTTACCAAGAAAGTGCAAAAGTAAAAATGTGCAGGAACCAGTCAGCACCCAGCTTTGAAGAATCTACTGTAGCACATTAGACAATGAAAGCCTATTTCTGATTGGACAATGGAAGCCTATTTCTGATTGGACAATGCAAGCCTATTTCTGACTGGACAATGAAAGCCTATTTCTGATTGCTTGGTCTAGGTTGCAGCTTATTTCCACTTTGTTAATAAATAACTTTCAGCAAGTAGATTTTGTCTTGCACTTACATTGCCCTGCTCCAGAAGCGCACTTGTCTACTCTCCCAGGATGTCCAAGAGTCCCAGATCTTGCTTCTCCTTCTTGTAAAGTGGGCAGGGCCACGATGGTACAATATCATAGTGGGGCATCACTTCCATTGACAGTAATGTCATAATTGTGCAGCAGTGGGGGTGCTGCATTTGCCCCTTGGACCTCCCCTCACGGATCTCCCAGGGGAGGTAGAAAAAATAGACAAGCATGCCAGAACTAGATTGCAACCCCTTACTTTTTATATATATGAATTTCTTGCGGAGACCCCATTTCCACTATCTCTTGATGCCCACTGATTAGCATATTGACATAACATAAGTAACAATAGAGTACAAGTTCAAACTGCAACAGATGAGGCACAAAAAGGCTGTGGCACCTATAAAACAAAGTATAAATACTGTATATACAGTATAGATTACATCACAATTGCATATAAAACAATGTACACAAGTATTCTATCTACAGCTGCCAACATTTGAATCGAATTTCGAGCGTTCCTCTGCTACAGATGAAGTTACGCATGGTGGGCCGGATTCCTTAAGGAGAGTAAAGAAAAAAAAAGTGAGTAACTTTCCACCTTGACAAAACCATGTTGCGTTGGAGGGGGAGCTAAATTTAAAATGTGGGGACAGATTTATAGATGGAGTAGAGCATGTCCTAGATCAACTTTAAATTTCAGTGTAAACATAAAGCTATCAAGTATTTGTGTGCTACATGAAAAAACAGTCAGTATTTACCTTCTGTGCAAAATAGTAAACTAATATGCACCCAACATGGTTTTGTCCAGGAGAAAAATTACTCATTTTTCTGCCTTACTTTCCTTAATGAATCAGACCCATTGTGTATAGTGCACTTCATGAAGACATATTGCACTACACCCTCCCAGCAGGATCTGAATTGACCCAGAATTCAATGTTACTGGATTTTAGTTAGAGCCCTCAATACTCACTTCTGTTGTACACAGAACAGGAATATGGCGCCTCTACTGTTGATATCTAGAGATGAGAATATATTCAATGATTGATCAGCATATTGGATTTTTTTTACATGTCCAAGTAACCCGAGCTTAGACAGATGTTGGGGAACTATTAGTTCCAGCGTGCCTTGCCAAACAACAAGGGAGAGCCACAGGTTGCTTAAGCCAGGGTTAAATGCACTTGTAAGCCTAAAATAATGGTAACACCAAAACCTAATTTATGACGCAGTTAACTGAATATAAAGACTGAATGCAAGCCATTGTCTTGTTTCACCAGTCATAAGAAATTCCCAGTGTCTCCTTGCAGATTTTTTCAGTAGCCTCTCACACAGGATTAAAAGTGCAGCCGTCCTTTTCCAGTGTGAACTTTTTATGGCACTTTTTTATGTTTATAGTATCTGTTCCTGTTACTAGTATTTGTTTCATATGAAGGCACTAATATTCTAAGTTTAATTTTGCTTCATATAGATTCAAACATTTTTTATTATTTGTATAACTTATTCTAGACTACTTTTCCGAAATGTTCGTTAGACTCTCGAATTTCATGGATTCCTTGCGGACTCCCGGGAGAGTAGCTGGTGTCAGAACCTTGATGACATGATTCACATAATCAAACTCGGCCTCCACTGAACAACGGGCACACTTTGTGTCTCTGCTCATGGCTGGGCATGATGATGCAAATCTCGTCATCTTGCCACCCGCACTTTTACCTTGAACTTTCCTTCCGGAATCTCCTGGTAAGGATGTCCAAAAAGTAGGCAGGTATGGTGTATCTTCATTCTTTCACAAATTTCCATATATCTTTACTAGGTCTCTGGTATCCAAAAAACAACGCCTTTTCACTATTTTAAGTAGCCTTTCAGATATGGACGTAAAACAAGTTCAATTTCATCGACTGCATAGTGCAATTCATTTACCACGAAACAATTTATAAAAACTAAACAAAATTAGAGAATGTTAATTAACTATGTCAATGGTTTCTTCCTGTACCAAGGTATTCTCATTTCCGCCAGACTTGGAGTGGTTAAAATTAATGGATCCATACAGTTTAGCAGAATCTTTGGAAGCAAACGCCTTCCTCCTGTAGAGTTCACCTTTCCACATTGATATCATTAATAAAATTGACAAGACGACGCCGCCAAGGGTTAGAAGACACAGCCCGGCAATCACACACCTATCCAAGTGTGCTCCAATAATTGCATTTTTCTTCTCGATTTGTTCCATTTCTCTAGCCGGGATGGAATTTGGATCTGATCTAATGTCTCTGGGGAATAGGTATGAAATTATGACAAGAAGAATCCCAGTTATCAGGAATGTCACCGCGCTGATGAAGCCATAATCTACCGACTTCCCAGAAGCCTCTGATGTAGCATCATCATCGGACATTATAGAGGCCTCATGAATGCCGTCTTGTTGGATTTCTCTATCGGGGTTATGATGTTGATGCCCATGGCCGTTCTTAGAAGGTGGATGGGTCATAAGTTCTATGTTTACGTTTTCATCCACATAAGTAAAAGAAGTTTCCACTTCTTCAACACAGCAAGCCTTTCTTCTTCCATTTCCAAACTCATCTTGAGATAGTTGAGCACTGGCAACCTCATCTGATGTTGCTAAAGATATAGACTCATATTGATCTGGTGACAAGGCAGAAGTCACACAATGGTTGTCATAACAAAAGGACTTTGGATCCTTGACATTATAACCCCAGTCCACATTGTTGCACTCGTCTAGTATTTGTGGCTGTCCGTTCATATGATAAAGCTCCATGCAGGCCATACTATTCCTCTACATATCACAGCAAGCTTAGTCCAAACCTTTCAAATGCCTAATGAAATAAAGAAAAATTATCATGTTAAGTAAAATTACACAATATAAAGTGCACATAGGATAATCGTATTAATACGTCTAATGAATATCTTTACAATATAGATATTTTACTCACACACAATATAATTTTTGTTGGTCAATTTGGTCAAATGCGTGGGTTCATCATGCAGCATCAACTGCGTGGGGTCACCACTCGACGCGACCGTGCAGGATGGAACAAGATGGGCTGCTCTATGATTTGGCTGTATAGTGTAGCACAGGAACACCCAGATCAGTAACCGTACACATGTGTGTTCAGCGGTGATGCCTGCATTGCTTGTGATTTGCCTTAGAAGAACAACTAAATTTTTACAAATGAGTCTGGTTATTCAGAAGAACAGAACAAAAGCTATATATTAAGCTTTATAAAGTAATAGATAATGAACAGTTTTTCAATCCTAATAAATATCTGAATTTTACACCAGTCACAGACAGTAAATAAGACTGTTAGGAAGCAATTTTTCTGTGACCTGAACTATTTTAAATTCCTCTTTTCATAAACAAGTCTTTATGGTTTTGTTGTCAGGGTATTTGAAGATACAGTAACACTGAATATATTGATAGTGTATATGGTGTATGGTTGTTGATGCTCAGAACACAAGAGATAGCCATCGTGATTAACTGGGTGGATGCAATGATAGCAAAAAGGAGTCAGCAGTTGGTGACGAGTATAACAGTTTTATTGTAGGAAATACACTAGTCTAGTTGCAAAAATTGAGGAGATCTGAGGTTGCAGAGGCAAAACAAAACAAGAGAGGACATAGACAAAACTCAGTCCAGGTATAACAAAACAAAACAATGTCCAGTTATTGTAGAACATAAGAAACACAATCCGGGTGTGGATGGGTAGAAAGGAACAGTCTCTGATCTAAAACTGGATAATAGGTAATGCAGGAACAAAGGACAATGCAGATGATACTAGACACAGGCAATTGCTGAAAACGGATGCTAGGAGAATGCAGAAACAGTGGTAGTAGGTAGAGCCAGGGATGCATGATGACAAACACTGGAAGCAGACAGTCCAAAAACACTGGCTAAAGACAACACAAATTAATGACCTGCAATGTGCAATCTTTGGGGCGGGTATATAAGTCAGTGTGGCAGGGGCAGGTGATAATCGGGGAAGGAGGTTAAACCCTGCAGGCAAGGTGCAACTAGTCAAAAGTCCACAAGAGCAGCACCTCTGGTAAAACAGAGGTACTGCAGAGAGAATATATCACAGAGCCCTAACAATAGAACTTTATTTAATGGTTTCATTTATTACATGGTTATGAAGTAAAATCACACTATATTGGCCAGTTCTTTGTAAACTACCGCTATACATGTTGGCTGTCAGAGGAACTGTAGCCTGAGAACAGATTTTTTAAATGCAACTTTTTCTACTATTGGACTATCCTAATCTATTAAAATCAAAAATCTATCTATAGAGGTTTTAAGAAACACTTCTCCTTTAAAATTAAGTAATAAAATAATAAGTTATAACATCAATGACATAATTCTGAAGATCACTTTATTTACTGTTCTGATGCTTCTGCCATATACAAGACACAAGATACCCTTTCTATTATGCCACTGTGTGCATAATCTCAGTACCAGTGCTACCGTATAACGTTGTTCTATTTTTATCACCTCTTCGATGTAGGCCAATATGATATCTATATGAATACTGAGCTATATGTCTTTAAATCTTTCCAGGGATACTTTCTTGCCAATTCCTTTTTTGCACAAATCCATTTTAACGAGTCTTGGATCATTCTCAAAAATCATAAAAGTGGTATGTTTACCTCCAGCTAGATGTTCCCTGGCAGATTTAGGACAAGCTTGAGCAGTAATTAGATTAATCATTTGAAGAAATAGAGAAACGAAAAAGTAAGAGCTTGGCAGATTCAAAGTGCACCCTCACCCTCACTGGGGAGGCAGACATTTTATGGGCCAACGCAATATTCGTTCACATTCGCTTTGTGACTTGTGCTTCAGATATGCCTGAGATAGGTCACTAGTGAACTGACAGGCAGAATATTTATCCAACCCACAGAATGGCTGTATCAGTTGTGTGGAGGTTCCGAGCAGTGTCGTAACGAGGGTGGTGCGGGCGGTGCCGTCGCCCAGGGCGCAAAGCCAAGGGGGCGCAGCAGCCACCCGCTACCTGCCTTCAGCCCTTAAGTTCCGCTTAAGGGCTGAAGAGAGAGAGAGATATTAACTCACCAGAGTCTGATGCTTAGCTCACTAGAGTTTGATGCATTCCACTGACAGGAAGTTCGGCATTTGGAACGCAAGTTTGCGTTCCATGGCGGAACCTAATGGCTGAAGCATCAAACTCTGGTAAGTTTTAAATCTCTCTCTCTTTCTCTCCTCCTACCCCCCCCTCCTTAGATGGGGGCGCCGATGCCCTGTCTCGCCCAGGGCACCAAAATGTATAGTTACGGCACTGGTTCCGAGGTCCAATTGTTGTGGGCGTGGTGACATCTGTCATCATGCCCCGGTCTCCCAGCTCAATTTGCGTCATTGTGCAGTGTGCAGTGGAGGTGGGGCAACGGTGGCACGATTCGCATTGAGCAACCCTATTGAGAGTCTGGGAGGACTATCTGAAATTCAGGAGTCTCCCAGACATTTCGGGAGGGTAGACAAACATGACTTTAAAGGAAAACTAGAATTTCAAACAAAAAAATGCAACATGTACTTATATACAAAAAAGAAGCTTAAATAAACCCAACTTTGCTTCCTATATAGAGGTATTCATTTTGAGGCGGTCCTGGATTTTGTTTGTCCCATCCTCCCCTGCATTTGCCATCAGTAAATAGTCACAAGTGACTTTTGACTCAAGTTTTTGGTTAGTGACATAGAAAGATAGTATGATGGTTTTAGTAGTAAGCGAAAGAGGAACTGCAGGAATATTAAACTGTCGTAATACCCCTTTCACACTGTCTTAAAAGACCTAGGTTATTACCGGGGCTTGGGGCTAGGCTTGGTGTGAAAGGGGGTCCCCAAATCTACCTGGATCGGATGACCAGGGAATTGAACCCGGGTCTTTTGCAGGGTTATTCCCAGGTCCGACCCGGGTAGATGCCAGTATGAACGGTGGTAGTAGGTCTCAACGACACCAATTAAAAGGTTGGTGTAGGTGAGACCCGGGTTGAAAAACCCGGGTCTCGCCGTTCACACTGGCATCTACCCGGGTCAAGAAAAAAAACCATCACTGGAGGAGCCAATCAGAGCTCCTCTTGTGATGTTGTCATGGAGACCCGGGCAGACCCATGTTCAGTGTGAACACAGTCTACCTGGGTAATTGTCAAGGTGTAGGCACTGTCCCCCGGCAATATCCTGGGTTCATATACCCAGGATGTTGCCGGGGTGGCAGTGTAAAAGGGGTATAACAGAGATCTGATGCACAGGAAAGGTTAGTGAGCACATTTAAGTATGCTCTTTAATTTACATATATTCAATATATGCTTCTAGTGTCCCTTCAAATTTTTAATTACAATGGTCGCAAAGGAACTCAGCGGTGATGCAACATTGCAGAATTTCTTTCACACTCCATAGAGGTATACCTGTGATGTTCAACTACTGTACTACCCGGGTATGCAGGCAAACATTGCAGTGATGTCTGATGGCTGGTCGTGGAGAATTGAATCCCACCCTTAATACTGTAAGATTGGTGTAGGCAAAAATTACCTATTTTGAGTATTTCATGACAAGGGGCCTGATTCATTAAGGATCTTAACTTGAGAAACTTCTTATTTCAGTCTCCTGGACAAAACCATGTTACAATGCAAGGGGTGCAAATTAGTATTCTGTTTTGCACATAAGTTAAATACTGACTGTTTTTTCATGTAGCACACAAATATCAACTTTAAATTTCAGTGTACAAATAAGCTATCAAATATTTGTGTGCTACATGAAAAAACAGTCAGTATTTAACTTATGTGCAAAACAGAAAACTAATTTGCACCCCTTGCATTGTAACATGGTTTTGTCCAGGAGACTGAAATAAGAAGTTTCTCAAGTTAAGATCCTTGATGAATCAGGCCCCAGGTTATTTTCAATTTTAATAATTGAATTTGTGAAGTTACAATATGATGAGACGGGAGAATGAGTAATTATATGAACACGGCAGAGAACAATAAATATCATAACATGTTTTTGTTTAAACAGCAATTTCAGTACCATTTAAGCATGCATCTGTGATTTTTCTTAGCTCTCCTCCTACAAATCATTATCTACATTTCAAAATATTTTGGCAAAAGAAATGGCAGCCAGACACAGATACAGCAAGTCTGCTACATGGACACAGGCTCTCAACATGTCATATGATGGGAATGGAAGGCGGAAGATGTAACAGTACAGACAGAGCTCAGAGGGGCGTACCAAAGCCTCTCTGCTCACTGGCCATGTGACTGTGGTTGCCATGGTAGTCCAGAATCAGAAATCATTAACAAAACAAAATAGTAAATAACAATGTTCTTCTTATAGCCAACCACAGTGAATTAATGTTAAAAATTACACTGATTTTTTTCATGGGAATGCTGTTTTAAATGTAATGCAAAGGTAAGATTATAATTAGAAGGTAACATAACACAAAGTATTTAAATATCAGAACATGTCTGCATCTGTTTCTGCCAGCAGTGATCAGATGCTACCATCAACCAGATCACACCTTGGCTAATTAGCACGTTCCTATAAGTGATAATATGTCACATCTGTACATGTCATTTGAATACCCAGCATGTTTGTTAAAATGTGCTACAACAGTATGCAGAACTACAGTATGCAGATCTTAGTTCTCTTAAAAAGTGTTATTTTTTTTGTTTGATTTCACAAAACATGTTTACACATATATAGCTTTAACGTAACACACTATAATTGTCAAACCTTCTTTCATGGTAGTTTTGCTAGTTGGGTCTTTCTGGTTGTGAACCTTCATAATTACTCAACCTTTAAGCCTTAAATAAACACCTTCCGTGCTTCACCAACTGTCATTAGCAAAGCAAAGCGTACTTAAAATTCTGTTGCTATTAGTGAGACTTTGCTGTAAGGAAGCATGGATCTCGGTATGACCAAAAAACAAAATATCGAAGTAAAAAACTAAAAAAAAACAAAAAAAAAAACAAAAAAAATAGAAAACGAAATCCTTAATTAGTGGGGAAGCATCGCAGGAGGCCCCGGTGATGACTAAATTCGAGTATAGCCTTCACCAGCTTTTGGTAAATAGGGGGGCCTTAAATCCTGTAAAAAAAAATATTTTCGCAGGATTTAGGGCTTATATCACTTTCATAAAAAGACTTTGAAATCATACAAATGGGTACTTTAAATGGGGTGTGGCCACAAACCGCACGGCCACACCTCCTACGCAGAATCACACAGCCCACAGTTTTGACCAGAGCTGTGAGACCAACGATGAAGTCACTATCAAGATTCTAGAATGTACTGGACAAATGATAGCAAGAATCTGATTGGTTTGCTATGGGCAACATCTCCATATTTCCTGTTTAGAGGGTTTGCTAAATCTACCCCTCTCAGAATCTCATCAAATGTGCACTGCAACACGGGAGCATGAATTAAAAAAGACATTTTACTATCTTGCCACTGCATCCAATGTTCTCTATGTGCTGCGATGATTTATAACACTTGTCGCTGAGACTTTATGACCCATTCATTCCTTGACAAGATGATCTTCCAAGTATATAAAAACCGGGCAAGTCATCTTTTTAATACGATCCCTGGATAAACACAGCAACAAGGAAAAAAAACAAAAACCTCACCAAACAATTTAATCACTGTGAAAGCACCGACAGTTTTAATCAATGTTTTTATGGGTTTAATTAAAGAAAGTGCTCATTCCCTACATAAAGCATGCAGCTGACACTCGCATAGTCCGTTAACGAGTGAATGTACCTATTTCAATTAATCTTGTGCCAGGAATTTAATATATATCATTATATATCAGGCATTTAAAAGGGAAGATAGGTTAATGAAAGCACATTGCATAGGAAAAAGAAAGGTCTTGTTTTCTTTAGGCTCCAACTTGTTCTTTTTTTTTTTTTGTAGAATCTGTTTTTATTGAAGATAGCTCCAACTTTTTCAATGGAGAAATTGCTTTGATAAGAAACTGAAATGCAATCTGCTTTACAATTGTTGCCAAAAAAAATGAAAATGGCACAGTTAGAACTGTGAGGATCAGTCTGAAAATGACACTCACAAATCCACATTCACGTACAATCTGGAATTATCTATTCATTATAGGTTAAAAAAGAAAAGAAAAAAAGAATGAAACAATATAATCCGAACACTCTTATTTATTAGAAAAATGGAACACTTAGGAAATTAACGTTTGTTTAAAAGGATTTAAATTCTTGATGCCAGGAGCTCAAAATCATCCCTCATAACTGGCCAAAGCACAAAATGATTGTGTATATAATTGGCTGGGAGCACATAAGCCTTCTCAGGTTGCTAGGCGGATGGCTTAATTATTTATTCATTGTACTGTATTTAGAACCATAAATGATATCCTGTGAGAGTGAGACGGCTAAGAGTTAGGACATGGCTCTTGGCAGACAGATGAGCCATGGTTTATTTTTGGCTCATAAAAGATAAAAACATAAAAGTGTACAGCCAGTGGACATCGTATATATACATTAATTGCTTATGCTAATTAAGTTACCGGTTTAATGAGTATATTCCTTTTAAAAATCAAACATTACTGTGGTATGAGGAATTAACTAGTCAGAGCTGGACAAATCTCAAGAGCTAGGCAAGCACAAAGCTGTGACGGACTTATATGAAAGCGTATATGAGTGGGCGGTAATGTTATATCGTGATCTTGGGTATTTAAATCATGCCAATTGTCTAAAAGAAGAGTGCTCAGTCAGTACCGTACCCTACAGATACCATATAACCTAGAAAACTACTGGCTTACTTTTGCCATACCGATCCTTATTATAACATAGTCTAGTTTTGACCCAGCTATCAAATTTATAGATATGCTCTGGTTATGGGACTCTTCTAAATATTAAATATCATGCACACCTTCCATCTCAAATAATAATAATAAAAAGGTCAAAATAGGCCACCATAGGCAAACCAAGGGGGGGTTTCCTAGTGTCTGGAAAACCCCCTCCAAGCTTGGGGCACTGTATAATTGAGGTGGCTGGACCCTGCCCCCGCTTAACACGGCTCTGCTCGAAAAGAGATAGCTGTATGCACCTAACAGTAGTGCACGCAGCATTGCCCATGTATATTATGGGGATAGGGAGAGTTGGAGAGCAGCCAAGCACTGCCTAAATTATAGTCACGCCCCCATGAATGCTGGTCACGCCCACTGGCAGCAGGGTGTGGAAACCCCCCTCTGCAAATCCTGCGTTTGCTCCTGGCCACACCCTTGATCCACCCAGAAATATCCTCATTTAGGTGTTTCCATGTTACTCAGCTCTTGCTTTCCAAAGCTGGTTGTTAATTATGTACCTCTTCATAGCAAGTGAGGTCTATGGTGCAAAACTGGATCACAACGTGAAGGACTGGAACTTTTTTTTATTTAGGCATCACACATTTTCCCCCCTTTGACTACTGAGGTACAAACAATGGATTTCATTTCAAGGCCATTTTTTATACAGAAATCAAGACCCAAGTCCAGAACTTTTATATGCCATGGTATTTCTTGGGCTCTGTGCTTGCATATTGGTCAGACTGTTCCGATTGCTGGATACTTAAAGGGGCAGGGGCACCAAAAGGGGGTGTGGCCTCTTAATTTAGTCGGATCAGGGGTGTGGTTTCAATTGATCAAGGTTTATCTTTAATCTTGGGAGGTATGCACTTGTCACAAATGGCGTTTTTATGAGGGCAGTTAAAAAATCCAAAACTAAGGCTTGCTGTGGACATGCTCCTTGTTATGTGTGTGGACACTTAAGCATTTTGTGCAAATTGTAACGTATTGCGCCCTTGCATATGTTGCCATCCATAAGTACCCTTCACATACCTCCTAATATTTAGAATCACAAAATCGGGACAAAATAAGCCACGTCCCCATTCCACCCAAACTCTGCCCACAAATGGACAAATTTAAATAAGACTCAGACCAATTTTTGTTAAGCCCCTCCCCTCTTTTGCTGCACCGCAAATCGGGACCTTCTGCCAAAATCACTGTCACATGCACTGACACTGCCCTGTTCAGCCTCTCTTCCATTAAGAGTCTGAGTTTCCACGTCCAGTCCTCAGGGACCCCTAACAGTGCAGGTTCTCTAGATCACAAATGAGATAATTAATACCAGCTGTGGATAGTTTACAATGTGTCAGTCAGTAATGATTACACCTGTGCTCCAGCAAGGAGATATGGAAAACCTGCACTGTTAGGATTCCCTGAGGACTGAATCCGAGAAACAGAGTACTAGGACATATCCACTTACAGAGTTATCGTGCTACTAAAAATAGATTCTACAGACGGGAATTTCTGCTTTTCTGACACACTGGGGCAAATAATGTGTCCAGAGCACTGATAGTAAGCCTGGATTTAACTGTTGCTGCCCTAGGCCTTATTTACTGACCCCCTCCTTCCCCTAAGTCAGAGATGCTCAATACCAGTCCTCAAGAGCTACCAACAGGTCATGTTTCTGTAGAAACAGGTGGGAAAATTACTGATCCAGCCAAATAGATTAACTTACCTGTGCATGATTAGAGAAATCCTGAAATATGGACTGTTGGTGGCTCTTGAGGACTAGCTCTGGGCACCTCTGAGTGCTCCACAGCCCCATCCGCTGCAACATTCCATCTGTATAGAGGAAATGAATTGATTTTAATACAAGTGAAGCATTATATTTATTTGTTTTGTCTTGGCAGGCACAAATTACATCAGAAAAGGTGGCCCGATGCATAGCTCACCAATGCCCCTAATGTTCAACTAATTCTGTCAACTATGTGAGATGATGAGCAGCACGGCAGCTCAATGATTAGCACTTCTGCCTTACAGCACTGGGGTCATGAGTTCAATTCCCGACCATGACCTTATCTGTGAGGAGTTTGTATGTTCTCCCGGTGTTTGCGTGGGTTTCCTCCGGGTGCTCCGGTTTCTTCCCGCACTCCAAAAACATACTGGTAGGTTAATTGGCTGTTAACAAATTGACCCTAGTCTCTCTCTCTCTGTGTGTGCGTATGTTAGGGAATTTAGATTGTATGCCCCAATGGGGCAGGGACTTATGTGAGCAAGTTCTCTGTACAGCGCTGCGGAATTAGTGGCGCTATATAAATAAATGGTGATGATGGTGATGAAACAATATGCAAACTCCCAGCTCTGTAATTCTAGGTCTGAATCCTATTGCACTGAATCCTATTGCACTGTTTGCAATGTGTCGAAAGAGAAGAATTTCAAAATTCTCCTTCCTGGAGAAGCAGCCAGCTGCCCGGAGGGTATTTCCTGACCCACCTGGGTCACAGGCACTGACATCTGGGATAAGGTGGGTTTCTATATATATTACTTCCGTGCATGGACATCCCCTGTTAATACCATTAGACAGATACATCTCCCCTTATGCAGTTTATTGAACATTTCTACTCTCCAGTTAGTCCACATCAATTTAATTTTCTCAAAACACGAAATTGTTTGGCAGATAGACATACACTGAAAATTGTGTTCTGCAGAACACCCCCCCCCCCCCACCCCCACTGCTCCTAGGCACAGAACGACTGCTAAATCCAATTTTTAAAATGATATTCGCTATCAAATTTGAGAACCCAGTGAATCAGAAATTACATCCTCTATTTAAATCTCTATTTGAATGAAGCTGGCACAATTCTGTTGGCAAAGTGACTCTTTGATCTTCTATAAATCTATCCCTAAGAAATTAAGACCTATGTTTTAATCCTTGACCTTGGCTTTGTTCCTTGTATTTCCAGTCTGCCCTTAGTATTGATTATCCTACTACTGAACTCATATTGCTGATTGGATATGACTAAATGCCGAGTATGTGCTTCCTGCAGAATAATCCATATACTTCTATTGTTTACCTGGTTAAATTAAAGCAAGTCCTAGCACCAAATTTTGGACTGGATTTGAAATAATTTATGATATTTATGTTATGATCCAATATAAATTGGAACGTCAGGTTATATTTGTGATAGCAATAGTCTGGGGAATATGAGATTTTTTATCTCAAAGGTATATTTTTCAAACCACCAATACAACCAATGATGTTGTATTGATACCTACATGTTAATAAGTATTGAGAGACTGTAATAATGTGATAGTGTAGGAGGGGGATAATTATGTTCATTTGTTTTGATTATTATAACAAATTATTTTTCTGAAATATATCTCTATAGCATATAAAGGACTTTCCACAGCTAATTTTAACATCAGAATACTACAATTCACAACAATAAACAGTACGGAACAGAGTTTAATTAGAGATGTCCGTTCCTCATCATGTTATGTGATCATTCTAATGTCTTTTTGATGTGCCTCACAAGGCGAAAATGGATTATACACAGTATTAATGTACATTTATTCTACTATGGTTGGTAATTTGCTATATGAGAACTTAAAGCATTAGAAACCCCCTCACACAAAGGGCCATTTACTACTAGACAGTGCAGTCCATTTCTGTGCATCTTCTTTAGCATCGCTGTTCCTAAATTTGCGTAATAGGTTTTGTTCATCCATCGCTCCTGATGTCTTCAGGCTGCATTTGAACATCCATAACTTATTTAATTCCCCCCACTGTACTATCCTATCTATCTGATTCTCATTCAGGAGTAATATACAGTAGCTTATTGAAATATGAGACATCTGGACAGTCTTTATCTCAAATGTCATAATTGTGTAATGTCATATCGAATGTAATCAGGTCTGGCGCCCTAGGTGCCCCTCCCAGAGCCACATTCCATTTCCTGGTGCTATGTACGCCCCCCCCCCATTTCATACCGTAGTAGGCGGGAGGTGATATTTGACATCTTCTGCTCCTCAGAATTGGTGTTGGTGGTGGGATGTACCATCATATTCCAGAGCCACACTCCTAGCATATCACAGATCTAAAGGAACATCAACATACGCGAAGGAACATCAGCCAGCAGTAAGTAAGAAGCTGCTGGTTGCTGCTCTTCTATGCCAGCGGTCAGCAATAAGTGTTTTAGGCACCCCCCTAAAACTTGTTGCAGAAGCCAATCGCCTAGGTTCCCCTAATGCCAGTGCCGGTCCTGAAAGTAATGTACTAAGATTAAGCAAACAAAATCACACTGACGTTAAGAATAGTGGGCCAGGGTAAGTGCCCCCGAGTCCGTTTCAAGCTTTTGCAGAGAGCCCCGCGGGGAGGGGGTCTGGGAATCCCTGATTTTCGTCGCTACTACCTCTCCGCTCGGCTTGCTCAATGCGTTCTGTGGTGTAGTTTAACTCCCTCCAGGGTCTGGGTCGAGAGTGAGGCTGAGAATATGGGTATGCTTTCCCTATCTACTCTCCTATGGCTCCCACGGGCTCGTCGACCAAAAAGTGTCTCACTTTATCCGGTCATTACACATTCCCTGGCGGTCTGGGACTCATGCTCCCAGAAATTTGGCCTCTCACCCCATCCCTCTCCCCTAATTCCTTTAACTCCTCAGACTTTGCTCCAGGCCTTATTCCTAAAGCATTCTCCTTGTGGACCTCACAAGGGGTCCGTTTCTTAAACAAACTCACCTCTACGGCTGTGTTCCCCAAGTTTTCTGACATCCAATCGCGAATAAATATTCCCACTAAATTATTCTACCAATTCTCCGCCATTTTCACCACACTGCCAAAACTAGGAGATATACGAAAATGCTGCTTCCAACTCAATCTGCGTTAAAATAAAAGAGAATGTCTATAAGGTATTGTACCGTTGGCACTATGTTCCCTCCCGGATTCATAAAATTTTCCCAGACTCTTCTGATCGCTGTTGGCGTGGGTGCTCCCATGAAGGTAACTTTAACCATATATAGTGGACTTGTCCCAAATGATCAAACTTTTGGGCCGAGATTAAACACCTGATCCAATCAATTCTCCAGGTAGTGATACCATTAGAGCCTAAATTTTTTCTCTTGCCCCTGGCAGCGCCCGCTGCGACTCGACATCAGAACAAGCTAGATTGGCACATCTTATCGGCAGCTACCTGCCAAACTGCAGCAGACTGGAGGCAGCAGTCTCCACCTTCGCTTCAGGCCGTTATTAATAGAGTCTGGCAGGTTCAGCGCCTGGACCAGCATCATCAACAGGACATCAAGATCGTTCACTAAGGTATGGAGCCCATGGCTCTTGTTTTTTCAGGCTTACTCCCCTTTCATTTGACCCTACACCTACATATATCCGTCCTCTTTTCGTGAACCCCTTTTCTTCTTTTTCTTTCTTTTCTGCTCTGTACTAGTCTCCCTTATCTTTTCTTCGTGCGTCATGCCTTTCTCTGTCGCAGCATTTCGCTCTCTCCTTTACATCTTAAAAAATCTATGGTCAATTATTATACACGCAATTTGACCTTGTTGCACTGATTCTTTACGATATTCTATTGATTTTATATAATGTGTGCTTTTTTTTTTTTTCTGTTCTCTTGTTGGTATTGCATATTGGTTTTGTTTGTTAAAAAAAACTTAAAAAAGAATAGTGGGCCAGACTCATGTTTGGACATAAGTATTTGCCGTATCTTGATTGCAAAAGTTGCCGTATCTTGAGTGCAAAAAACAGACTTACGCCAATGAATGCAGTTGCGTGTAATTCATGTCCGAACGCAAAAGTCGCTTCTCTTAAGTATGCTTGGTTTCAGACATATCATTTTCACCAGTTACAGAGCAAGTGCTGACTGATAATGATGACTGGCACGGCATAGTCTTTGTTTGGAAAAATACCACTAGCTAGCACAGAACATGCAAGTAAAGATATACCATAAAAACACATTGTATGAACAATACGCATTACGAACATCTTGATTTATGCATTTAATGCAAAAAATATAAATATATATTTTTTTTAAACCAACCATGTTTTTATTAATGATTAAACTGTTTAGAGGTGTTCATTTATTTTATAATATAACTGTCTTTGTAAACGTTCTGACTCCAGAATTCAAGATTTTTTCCAGGCCCTGTGTGTTTAACAAGTAAGGTGAATACTCTATATTGCATAGAGGGAACAAGTTACAACCATTTATCAAAAGGTGACAAGATCTCTCTAAAGCGGTTTTATTGTGCTTCTTTTAGGTAATTGTTATTGGCAGAATAACACACTTCATTATCAGCAGCAGTCCCCTAAGGCTAAATAATCACACCATTAACAGGTAAGCAAACAGTCTAGTAAATCAGTGGGAAAAGACAGTAAAATACTTGGCTGTATAGGAAGAGGTATTAGGTGCAGGAGCAGGGATATTATACCGCCATATTATGTTACTGATAATGCCTCACTTTGTGTATGATGTACAGTTCTCGGAGTCCTATCTCCACAAAAAAGACAATAATATAATAGCAAAATAATAATGAAAATTGTGCATGGGCTGCATAACACAAGTTATCAGGAAAAACTTCAAGACTTTACATATACAAGGGGTACATAATGGAACAGTGGAGTCAAGGGGCAGAGAGCCCAATGAGGAGGTGCACAGTGTAGCTGTTAAGCAAAATGTATAAGTAAAGAGAACAGGAGGGAAAAGGTCCCTGCTCATTAGAGCTTACAATCTAAATGGAAAGGGGCAGACAAATGGTTGACACGTGGGGGAGAGTCGGTGTAAGGGAATCTGAGGGCAAGAATGGGACAGATGGAGGATGAAAGAGGGTAAGGTATACTACGTAGTGGAACGGTTAAGCGGTGGAATGGAATGCTGACATGAACATGTCGGTTTTCAAGGACGATCGCAGGGTAGGGCATAGTCGGATAGAACAAGAGAGATCGTTCCAGTGGTGGGGGGGCAGCACGGAAGAAATCTTGGATTTGGGAGTGAGATGTGGTTACCAGAAGATACGTAAGGCAACAGTCATTAGATGTCCGGAAAGGTCGGGGGGGGGGGGGGGGGGGGGCTGGGGGGTGCGTATGTATGGAGATGAGGTTGGAGATGTAGGGAGCAGTGGAGTTGGAGAGGGCTTTGTACATGAGGGTGATGAGTGTGAAGAGGATTCTGTAGGGGAAGAGGAGCCAATATAAGGCTTGGCAGGAGAGAAGGCAGGTGTGGAGTGATGAGAGAGGACGATAAGTCTTGCTATAGCGTTAAGTATAGATCGAAGAGGTGAAAGATGGCAGCGGGGGAAGCCGGTAAGGAGAAGGTTGCAGTAGTTGAGGTGAGAAAAAATCAGTGAGTGGATAACAGTTTTGGCGGCATCAGAGGAAGAGTCTGATATGAGCGATTTTGCAGAGCTGGGAGCGACTGGATTGGGCAAGAGATTGGATGTAAGAGGCGAAGGAGAGGGAGTTGTCAAGAATTATACCCAGGCAGCGAACTTGGGGAACAGAGGCAGTCTTGTCAACAGTGATGGAGAAGTTGGCAGGGGAGGAGACTCTTGAGGGAGAGAAGACAATGAGTCCTGTTTTGGCCATGTTAAGTTTGAGAAAGTGTAAGGACATCCAGAAGGAGATGGTGGAGAGGCAACTGGACACCTGAAAAGGGAGAGAAGGGGAGAGATAAGAAGATAAAAGGTAGAGTTGGGAGTCGTCAGCATAGAGTTGATACTCGAGACCGAGGGAACGGATGAGTTCACCCAGGGAGGAGTTCTACTGAGAAAATAGGCCGCAGAGAGGTCGCCCCTTTGGTCAAGGCAGTTTCTGTGGAGTGGAGGGGGTGGAAACCAGATTGGAAAGAATCAAGGAGGGAGCTGTCAGAGAGATAGCTGGTGAGACATTTGTAGTCAAACTGCTCAAGTCCTTATGAGGAAAAGTGGAAACAAGAGATGGGCAGTAATTACAAAGTGGAGGTGGGGGTCAGGATTGGGTTTTTTTAAGAGTAGACAAGAGCATGTTTAATGAATGAGGGGAAGATGCCAGTGGAGTAGGATAGATTGAAGAGGTGAGCAAGTTGGGAGCAGGGAGGTGAGGGGATGGGGCCCACAATTTAACTTAATTATTTTATAGTTTTGAAGGCTTTAACAAAGCTATAGAGTAGTTGGTAGATTCTGGGTTGCAGTTTCCAGAGTAGAAAAATGACACTTAGCTTAAAGAAGAGGCCACTGAGCAAGTGCCGGGTGGCATGATGACGAAAAATGCATCGCAGTCTGCCCCTCCGCTGCGCAAAAATACAATTCGAGCAGTAGGGGGCCAGACCATGATTACGGAATTTGCATTAAATGTCATCATCAAGGCGCCAAGAACTTCCAAAGATAGTGGTGCGGGATCTGGGAGGGTTGCTTACTGTCCTGTCCCCTGAAAATCAGGAGTCTTCCTGACATTCTGGAAGAATAGGCAAGTATGATTTAACCATTTCTTAAAATGCCAGGATTATGTATTTTTTATTGTCAGCTGTATTTAATTTTCATTTTACTTCCTTCATATCTAGTTATTTATAGAATTACTTGCAGCAATGCTATTAGATTACATAGCAGCCACCCCCAAGGTCATGTTCTGCTGTCAGGCTTGCTGACACTCAGGTCTGTCCGTAATTGGCACATCAGCACACTGCTCTTTATTGCTTCCTTTTGTTTTGTTTAGATGTCCTTTAATTTGTACACCCTCCAAGGGGGAGGCTAAAAACTGAAGCACACTGTAAAATGATTGACAGAATCTGCTGGAAAATAATTGCAATAAAGTAACAGCAAACCAATCCTTTATCTAAAATATGAAGGACACTGCTATGATCAAGGTACTGTATTATTAAATAATTCACACAGATACAGTATCTGTGCTGTTCTGTAATACCTTCTGTATAACTCATGAATTTAATAATGTTATCTCTGAGTTGCATTCAACGGTTAGGTGTAAGTTAAACTGTATTCACCAAGCAGTGAGCACTGGTTACACTATACACTTATCCAGGCTACTGCCAGAGTTTGCATATGGTAAGTCCCTTCAAGGCTTCACTGTGCATTTGCCACTCCGCGATACTGCTGCACTTATTTGGATCTCTGCTGTACTCAAAGTGGGGAATTGGAATACAAGGGGGCACATCGCTAGCGCCGGAAAAAATGCAGCGCTTACCATGCTCCGCTTGTCCTGTACGAGAGCTACAGACAGGTATCATTTTATTTCTAGGATTACTAGGTGGAGGAACTTGTGGTTTTAACACACTTACACAGGGCCCGATTCATTAAGGAACGTAAATGCCGAAACATGCCGTATTTTACGTTAACTTGCACTGCGCATGCCCAGAAACGGGCTATACGCCAGTCAACGCAAGTATATCCAGTTCATCTTTGAACGCAAAGGGCACTTTGGACAGCCTACAATTTTATGGGCCGAACGGGGTGAGGAAGGGGCTTATGCATGTAGTTAATGTACAGTAAGGCATGCCAAGGACAAGCGCACTCAGCAGCGTTCAGATTTAAGCTCCGGGCATCTCTATGAGACCTGATTTTCAGGCCTTTCTCCTGCAAAAGCTACAGGACAGGTGTAAGTGCCGAGTGATAGTGATGACGGTTGCGGATGCATGCTAGAACATGTGTTTGCCATCAAAAGCAACTGTAAAAATGCATTTTATGTACAGTAGACATTAATAACATGATGCATCTCATGAAAAGAAAAATGACAAAAATAAATTTTTTTTTTTTTTTTCCATTAATGATTATATTATTAACAGGTGACAATAATTTAATACATATTTGCTTTTCCTGTGCGTTCTCCTGTGACTTCATATTCCAAATATGTCTTGTACGAATCCTGCAGTGTATTGTGACTGTCTCAGTACGGCAAGTGCCGTATGTATGTAGTGCAAACCTAGGCCCGTATTCAACAAGAGACAGATCTGCTTGAACTTGAACACAGACTTGCATATGCCCGAATTATTTGCCTTTTTTAAAAAAAATAAAAAAAAATAAAAACGTAAAATGTGTTCATTTTGCGTGACTTAATGAATCAGGCCCACAATCTTTCACAATAGCCAAGAACAATCATGGACTTTAATGTTTATACTTGCGTTGTGCGACTTTCAGACTCGTCAGCCAGTGGGCACACCTACAGGCACGTTTAGCTGGCAGAGATGTCTCCTAACAGTGTAGGATAGGCTCAGTGACCGGCGCTGAGCGGACCACCTAGGCACAGCGGTGGAGAACGAAACTGGCCATTCTAGAGTGCGCAGCCAGTGTGCTTCTTAAATGATCTCCATTACTTTTAACATATATATCACCTCATGTTTCACAACTTCAGCATACAAGTTTTCCTCAGGAACTGAAGTTTAATTAGTCAATGCAGTAAGAATATATTTTTACACCTCATGTCAGAAAACGCTTCACACATTGCAGAACAAAGTATGATAAAAGCCCCAGGCATCCCAGAAGTGAACAACCACCAAGGAAACGCTTGGCTTATTTTAGCATGTGATAATAAGGATAACCAGTAATAAATTGAGGGTTTCGAGATTTTTCTTTTGTGAAGTGTAAATCTCTGGAATTCAGATGTTTGTCCCTCAGTTTTTACAATTTGTAAATCTAGGACACGTTCAGCACATATTTGGTTGATAGTACATTTGTAACTATAGTGCACTTATCTTTAAACTCAATGACATTATTCCTGATAGTAAATGTATTAAATGTACAAATGGATAACTATAGTATCTACTGACACATGATAGCACAGTGGTTAGCATTGCTGCCTCACAATGCTGGGGTAATGGGTTTCATTCCAATCATGGCTCTATCTGTTTGGAGTTTGCATATTCACACTGGCACCCATGCAGAGCAGTAGTGAACAGAAAACTTCCCAATTGTCCCACCCACAGGACACAGCTGTCCCAATCGGGATTGCAGGACAGAGCCCTCAAATCGGGACTGTCCCACCTAAATTGGGACTACTGGGAGAAATGCCTGTACGTACAAGCCCTTAGTATACAAGAGTATTGGAGATATTTATCAAGAAAACATATTGAAGGCAAAATCGGGTGTTTTCGTTGGCGATTGGGTTGTATTCAATTCGTCCCATTTGTATAAATAGCTGTTAAAAATATTGATAGAAAAAAAAAAACCCACACAATACACGACACATTAAATTATAGCCTGTAATATGCTAAATAAAAGCATGCAATCACTTCAACTTTGCATTGTGTTACAGCTTATCTAGAGGTAACTCACAAAATAAACAATTAAATGTGCGATACAAAGTATGTTGGAAGTGGGTACACGGAGTTCTTTAAGCAATTATCATACTCACCATTTTTATTCTAGATGTTCATCGTGTGAAGAATAAAAATGGTAAGAAGCCCCAAGTGGCCAATATTTCAGCTAACATGGCCAGCGGAAGAGACCTCAGTGACAGATAATATTTCAAGCATATTTGGCAGAAGATAGCGTGATGAAGAATACTTACTTTGTTGACATCTAATGAGGGAAATAGCCAATGGGATGCTGGTATGGAAGTCAGAAGCAAAGAAATAATCAACTAGCTGCAGCTGTGGAAGAAAGTCAATAATTCTCAACGGTGACAAGTGATTCTGAATCAGGGAACTGCAGATATCAATCTGCGGCAGCTGTAGGCAGTGTCATAAAGTACAGTTCATTGAGAACTTCACAGAGATAGATTTTCAGGGCCTGATTATACAAGAGGGTGACTAGGCTGCAAGGGTTTTCGGGGGGCGAATCATTTTTGGGGGTGCATTATTAGAACAGGAAGAGACATGGGTGGGCTGGGCCGGATCTCCAAAATCAATTTTGGGCAGCCTGGTGGTCCAGTGGCGAATGCGCTGCGGGCAGCCTATGCAATCAGTGCACAGGGGGCAGCACGGTGGCTCAGTGGTTAGCACTTCTGCTTCACAGCACTGGGGTCATGAGTTCAATTCCCGACCATGGGCCTGATTCATTAAGGATCTTAACTTGAGAAACTTCTTATTTCAGTCTCCTAGACAAAACCATGTTACAATGCAAGGGGTGCAAATTAGTATTCTGTTTTGCACATAAGTTAAATACTGACTGTTTTTTCATGTAGCACACAAATCATAGATCACAAATGCTTCCAAGATTGAGGAAAGAAAAGTCCAGAATGAGCAGAACCCAGCATGCAGCAACACATAGTTACAATGCGCACTGGATAGATATATATATATATATATATACACACACACAGTACTTTTTTTGTAAGAAAAAAGGTGCCGGAACTCACCTTTTTCTGCCCCCTCATTTTCGTGTAGCCCTCTCTTTGTGCCCCCCTCGTTTTTCTGTAGCCCTCTCTTTGTGCCCCCCTCTCTTTCTGCCCCCTTGTTTTTCTGTAACCCTCTTTCTGCCCCCTCATTTTTCTGTAGCCCTCTTTCTGCACTCCCTCCCCCGCTTTCTGTCGTCTGTACTTACCTTCTATGTTTCTTTTCCCGCTTCTCTGCTTGATCGCGGCTCCTCTCACTGGCAGCGTCGTGACGTCACGACACGGCAGGAGCCTGAAGCAGAACACACACTAAGATGCGGTGCTACACTGTAGCAGCACCGCCGAGGAAAACAAATAAAATGTTAAAAAGTTAATTAAGCTTTGAAAATCCATGAAAAAAAGGTGCCGGAACGCCGTTCTGAGCATTCTATGAAAGAAAAAGCAGTGTATACACATATATGTTCCGCATTATGATCAGCCAAGTATGTAAAAAAAAGTGGTGTAGTAGGAGGGTACATATAAAATTAAATGCAATATAAAGTGAGGTTTTATTTTTGTTGCATTATTTTTTTTCATTATCAGTGGCACACGCAGGGGGGGTTTCTGAGTCTCTAGAAACCCCCCTGCGCTAACTAAGTGGCCACTGTCCTATACAGCAGCCGCGGCGCTGTCAAAGAAGCGTCCGTGGCGGTGCTGTATTGTATACAGCACCACCGCAGACACTTCTTAGACAGCGCCGCGGCTGCTGTATAGGACAGCGCTGGCGAAACTGATTTTTTTTTTTTTTTTTTGGGTCGGCGGGGAGAAACCCCCCCCGACAATCCTCCGTGCGCCCCTGATTATGATTTATTATTGCTAATAAAGTACACTAAAATAGCTTCTTTTTTATATTGATCAATATATATTGTACCGAAAACCTCCCTTTAAGGATAGGCCGCTACTTATGGGCCAGTGCTGTCTGCTTGCCCCCCGGGCTAAAGTCTGCCAACCAGCCCCTGGGAAGAGGTATAAACTGAAATAAATTTTAAAATATAAGCGAATAGTTGTTCTCCTAAGTAAAGAAAACACAGAAGCAAAATGTAGTAAGGTTTTAATCTTGATGTTTTCCCGTGGTAGAGGCTGAACACAAGCGCTCATCTTTTGTCCGGCACTTGCGAATAAGTAGGAGAGACAAGAATGGTGACTGGCATGACAGCCCCCTCACTCTTCACAACTGTGACCCTTTTAAAAACTAAGTGGAGCTGAGTTTCGAAAACATGGGAACATAAACATTGGTGGCAAGGGGTGCAGGAACGCGGATTTTAAATTACGGACAAGTTTGTTTTTAGCTACTGCGCATTAGCCTGGCGTGGAAGGTGAGATGGCTCTACGTGCATATTAGCCTAGGTGCGCACTGAACCCTTAATCAGGCCTGTTACATTTTTATTCCACTTTTAAACAAGAAGAGTTTGGGCAGTACGCTGACCTGGTGGTTAGCGCCTCTGCCTCACAACACTGGAGTCACGGGTTCGATTCTGACCATGGCCCTATCTGAGTGGAGTTTGTATGTTCTCCCCGTGTTTGCGTGGGTTTCCCGTGGGTATTTTGCATTCCTCCCACACTCCAAAGACATACTGGTAGTTTAGTTGGTTTCTGACAAAATTAACCCTAGTGTGTGTCTATGTGGTTGGGATTATAGATTGTAAACTCCACTGAGGCAGGGATTGCTGTGAATTATATATTCCAATTCTATTACATGTAGACGTTATATAAATATCTTTTCATAAATAAATAAGAGTCCAATATTAAATAAAAGAACACGTATGGGGCAAGACTAAATGACTAATTGAATATTTGCTTACTGCAATGAAGGACTTTGGCACCTCTAATATGCTGTGTGGTGTATTTACAGTACTTGGCACCGTTCAAGTCCACATATTACATTAGCAGGAAAGAAATATGGCAATAAATTCAAAGTATCTTATACTTGCACTTAAAGGGCAAATCAGGGTCAGTCACGTGTCAGATCAATACAGTAGGCATGTGGAGAGACAAGTCAACCACGCAGCTTAGAGACGCGTCGGATTTTGACTGACATTTCTTTCAAATATCCCTATTAGGAGATGAGACTCATAGGCCTGGTTCAAGATACAGCGGGTGAAATAAGTATTGAACACATCAACATTTTTCTCAGTAAATATATATTTAATGTGGCAATTGTAATGAAATTTACACCAAATGTCAGCAACAACCCTTGGAATCCACACATGCAAAGAAATCAAATTCTCTGGCAATGTGTACTAATAATTGAAATCAAGAGTCAGATTACTAGACAGTGTAAAAGCTAATTCTCACTTGTCTTCTATTAGAAATATGTTAGCTACGAGATTAAAAATTTACACCTGCATATATTGGGTGCAAGTCTTGTGGGTATATTTACTAAACTGCGGGTTAAAAAAGTGGAGATGTTGCCTATAGCAACCAATCAGATTCTAGCTATCATTGATTTAGTACATTCTACAAAATGACAGCTAGAATCTGATTGGTTGCTATAGGCAACATCTCCACTTTTTCAAACCCGCAGTTTAGTAAATATACCTCCTGGAATTAATGATGGTGACTGTCGTTTCTTTGGGCGACATGTGCTATGCTTATTCTACCACTAAAACCTATGGGGTTTTCTATACTAGTAGGAAAGATTATCACGAAAGAAGGGTTGTTTTAATATTCCTGATTACTTTATGAAAACCTGATTTTGGTCAGACTACTCTCCAATCTGGGTGGCTTTAGACTCTACCCTGGATGTTTTTCTTATGATTTTCTCATTCCAAACTGCCGGCCATCCTGCTTTGTGTGGCCTCATCATAAGTCTAACATTGAAGCCCACACAGGTAACCAAATACTAATCTGGGATGTCAGTAAAGTGGTAATTCCGTGGGGGAAATCTTCTCAAGTGATTTCATACAGAAAAAGTCTACAAACCAATACAATGGTCTCTCTAAAGAGATCCAATCTCACAATCTCACCTCTCTCTCTATAAGACTACACCCTCTTCTACAAACAGAATATATTTGTAACATAAATAACTAGAAAGTATATAGATTTTTCTTTAATCATGTAATTTCTGGAGAAACCATCCCATGATAAACTTTACAGACTTGGAGATAAAGCAGGAAGATAAAGATTTGTTATGTTTAGTTACCATAACTCAGACGTAGAGGTCTTTTTATCATAGGGAGCCTAGATCCTGCAAACATCTGAGTTTTCACCAGATTTAGTTCTTCTCTCTATTTACCGAAGCCCCTGGGCCGGTGAAGACTATAGCCGACGGGCCTCCGGTGAAACTTCAAACATGGGGAAGTCTATTCACCATGGGCAGCACAGTGGCGTAGTGGTTAGCACTTCTGCCCCACAGCACTGGGGTCATGAGTTTGATTCCCGACCATGGCCTTATCTGTGTGGAGTTTGTATGTTCTCCCTGTGTTTGCGTGGGTTTCCTCCCACACTCCAAAAACATACTGCTAGGTTAATTGGCTGCTATCAAAAATTTACCCTAGTCTCTGTCTGTCTGTCTGTGTGTGAGTATGTGTCTATATTAGGGAATTAAGACTGTAAGCTCCAATGGGGCAGGGACTGATGTGAATGAGTTCTCTGTACAGCGCTGCGGAATTAGTGGCGCTATATAAATAAATGGTGATGATGATGACAACTAGGATGGCAATAGCATTTCTTTGAATCAGATTGGTCCGATTTCAATTCATTCTTTATATATTTTTTTTATCATTATTTTTTTTTTTTTACGAACCTATAACTGGAAACCAAAGTCCAGGATTCCAGTTCCAGTGCGCATAAAACACAAAGCACTTGTAAATTCAGATTATAAATTTACAGAAATCTTAGCCAACGGGTTCAAAGTAATAAGTAACTGGCTTAGTGCAGTTTGTTACCAGAGTCAGTAGGATCCTGTATGTCATCAACATCTAAATCCGCAGGAAGATGAAGGTGGTTCTCTGACAATGCAGAACCCTTGCAGAACAGCAGTGCAAAATAACACATATCTAGAAACATTGATCTCATAACACCTTAGTATCTCTGACATTTAATCTTTTATCTTTCTTGCTTTGCTGGAAGCTGGGGGGGATTGGTGCTACCTTCCGCTGTCATTATTTGTCTTGGCAGCTGAACACCTTACATATCTTAGAGTACGGCTGGGGAAACGGCATTTAAGACACTTTAACAAAGCCCTCACTAAGCACATTAAAGGCTGGGTTCATGGCATCTTCATCTTCACTGAGTCTCTGGTGGACACTGATTTATTAAGTCTATGATGTCTGTCTTCCATAAAACTCATTGAGTCCTACCTTCTCATGTCAGGTATAACATGGTAATCTGTGACATGTTTGGGGTGGGCTACAGATAAAGACCCTTCCATCCAATATCTAGCAACCCCAAGAATGGACGGAGAGAGAACTGACTTGTACTTGGCAGCTATTAGAAGTCCTAACTACGTCACTAATAACGTTTCAGAATGTCATGGGAGATTTTCAGATACCAACTAAATAAGTGTTTGTGTTTTCCAGGTGAGACGTTATGTAAAGATTCCTTGTAAACAATGGATAGTATTCAATGAGAAACATAGCAGGAAGTGTGATCTAAACCTACATGTTCGCAGGGCATTACATTTTGCCTTCCATTTTTTTAAATTAACAAATACAATTTTCTTGCATAATAGAGGCATAAATTGACTTTTAATGAGAACATTTCTTCCATCTAAGTGTTTGTTTTTTTACATCATATAGTTTTTATTCCCTGTAGTATTATCAAATCAACAGACTCTTAAAGTGTGAACAATATAAATAACTTATACAAGTAATTGAAGTGTAATGGCAAATAAAAGAAATTTTCTCCCTCCCCCATAGTCTTAGCTGTACGCTATTATCATAGAATAAACTGTGCCCCCATCCTTACCTATCGACTCTATTCAGCGCTGGATGCGATGGGACATATCAGGGCAGAGAGCGGGACTTGTAGAACCCCTCATTCCACGGATCTGGACACTCACATCTCTGAGTGCTGCCTGGTGTGCCACTCACAATATTACCCATTACAGCAGACTACCAGGCTATGTAGTTATTGCTTTTTTCATACTAGTATTAGATGATTCCACTAGTATAATCCATCTCCCATTTGTAGTAACATTCAGTGTTCTATTGGCTTCCTAAACTGTTCCTCTCTAGAAGGTCTATTTATGAATGGGAGAAAACCTATTTCTCTTGGCAAAAAGGTTGTCTATCAAGGAGTTCCTGATTAGTTTCTGTCCGGTATCTCCCAGCGCCAGCATGAAGAAGCCTAGCAGTCCTCTGATTGCTCTATCGCGATGAAAAATACAGGGAATACCACATGAAAAATGTTTTGTTTATTTAAATAAAGCAATTCTTCAGAGCAGAAAAGGGGCATTTATAATCATTTTTTTACCACCAATTCCGCAGCGTTGTACAGAGAATATTTGTCATTCACATCAGTCCCTACCCCATCTGAGCTTACAGTCTAAATTCCCTAACACACACAGACAGACAGACAGACACAGGCTAGGGTTCATTTTGTCAGCAGCCAACTAACCTAAAAGTATGTTTTTGGGTGTGTGGGAGGAAACTGGAGCACCCAGAGGAAACCCACGCAAACACGGGGAGAACATACAAACTCCACACAGATAATGTCCTGGTCGGGAATCAAACTCATCACCCCAGTGCTGTGAGACAGAAGTGCTAACCACTGAGCCACTGTTACAAATGTTATGGATTTGTGATTCAGCTAAACTGGGTGACAGATTTGCATTGGCATCTAGAACTGGCTGGCGAGGCAATAAGAGTAGTCTTACCGCTGCAAGCCAGTAGCACCGGGGAGCTGAGCAGCGATATTTTCTTAGTAAATTGCGCCGATTGGAGGTTTTCTATCTCTGTGATAAACAGCGATGGAAAAAAAAAAACAGCCCTATTGCCACTTAATAGCATATAGGTTCATAGGAGTCACTGGCAGGAAAGCAAAAATAACCATGCTCAGGATCATTGGAGAGTATAATCACCGAGCTGGTGTCTATTAACACCGACACCAAAATTGTGACAGGGAACATTGATGTAGGTAATCCTGCTCCAGCACATACATTTACCTAATGACGCAAAAAATCTTCGCTACTTCTATTCTCTGATATACAGGGGCAAACGCAGGATTTGAGGGGGGTTTCCACACCATGCTGTCAATGGGCGTGACCACCATGCATGGGGGCGTGACCAGCATGCATAATTTTAGACAGTGCTTAGCTGTTCTCCAACTCTTCCTATCCCCAAAATATACATGGGCAATGCTGCGTGCACTACTGTTAGGTGCACGTAGCTCTCCCTTTTCAAGCAGAGCTGTGTGAAGCGGTAGCAGGGTCCAGCCACCTCAATTATACAATGCCCCAGGCTTGGAGGTGGGTTTCCAGGCACTAAAAAACCTCCCCCCCTCGGTTTGCTTATGATAAGGTGCACAGACATGGATCATTTTCAGGAGATAGAAGTATGTCAGCAGCTACATGAAACAACTGAACAGATTATCAGTTAGAGGATCTTATTAGCTACTTTACTTTGCATGAGAGCCCTATCTTCTGGTGAACCTTAATACACATTTAAAATGTAATGTAAGTTTTGTTGTCTCTAACCAATCTGGCCATCTTTGGCCACAGGAGTCTATGCAGTTATTTTTTCAGCTTTCTGCTGCCAACTCATAGGGGGGATTTTACCCTACAGCAAATTATTTACATTTATGTGTTTATTAGATCCTTATTTCTTGAGTGAAGTGTAAAAGCAAAATTATGTCAGATTAATAATCTGCATTTACCGCCTATATGAAAGCAAGCTTGATAGACTGAGAAAATATATAAGCCAATTATTATATATTATGTACTTATAAAGCATTTTACTAGTTATATAAAACCACATTAGTGGCTATACATCTATCAGTTTGTATAATACATTACACACATGCTGTAAGTGCAAAATATTCTACAAGATAAGTTTCGCAAGTCTCATACAAGTCTGTAATATTTTCTGGGTCAGATCATTAATGTGCAGTTTTCTAAAAGGAAAAATTGGTACCGAAGTATAAAACAAAATATACCCCGGGTGCTCCGGCTTTCCTCCCACACTCCAAAAACATACTAGTAGATTAATTGGCTGCTATCAAAAATTTGACCCTAGTCTCTATCTCTCTGTCTGTCTGTGTGTGTGTGTGTGTTAGGGAATTTAGACTGTAAGCTCCAATGGGGCAGGGACTGATGTGAGTGAGTTCTCTGTACAGCGCTGTGGAATCAGTGGTGCTATATAAATAAATGGTGATGATGATATACATCAACCACTATACTGAATCCCGAATTCCAGGTAGGTCTCCCGGGAGAGTTGGCAATTCTAATGCATCCTGGAGGGGTGCCTCAATCACGCAATTCACCTCGAATTGTGCCATTTTGGCCCAGTCCCTGCGAAGAAATTATGCAATTGCACCTGCAATTCACATGTAAAAGTAGGCGAGTATGATATATACAATAATATATCACATTTACACCTACATATACCCCAAGGCTTCACTGGATATAATTAGAAGCCCTGGCATACAAAGCAGAGTGGCCAACATTTGTGCAAACACATTTTATTACTAAACCTAACGCTCGCTATTGGTGTCATGGCCAATCCTGAGTCCAGAAAGCAATGACTGTGGCCTATGACTATTACCATCATATGAATATATGTGTGTGTGTTTACTGGAAAAGGGATTGAAAATAATTACATTTGCAGATTGACTTCATAAATGTCACCTAACGTGTCTTGTCCCCCCAATGAGGGGGAGGGGGGGGGGGGGGGGTATCTGGCATAGGTCATTTACAAATCTGCAATCTTTGTGGAATTGTGGGAATTGCTCATGGTGGATCCGGTGACAACGCTGTTTCACAGTCCTGACCACCCCCACATTCATTTCAACTTTTCAGTTGTCTTTTATAATTGTTAAATGATTCATGAGGGAGAGGGGACTTTCTTCATTATATGTGACTGTTTTGTGCTCTGTGCCCCTATGGTACCCCCTTCAAATGCTCTTTCTCCACCTCTTGGATTTAATTTACATATTCTTAAAAATTAGGAACCTTCATTGACCCCCGATCGGCACAGCTCCTCCCATGAGAAGCAAAAGTATGGTACCCTGTAGACACCACAACTCCCAACCATCCTGAATTAGGCGGCACAGTCCCAATTGGGACAGAGATGTCACGATTTGTGGGAAAGTTGGTAAGTATTGTCTGTACACCGCTGTTCTGCATCGCAGAGCACCGTTGACCAGGGGCTGTGTGCACTGGTGCAAACATCAATGAAGGTGTTTGGAAGGGAAAGGAGGAAACAACTGGGCAACCTAGTGCTTGGCATGCTCCAGGGGTGTGGCCACCCTCATTGTGATGTGGCCCCGCCTGATGACACCTACCCAACGCTATCTTGGTCTATGCGCCACCATTCATGCAAATTAGATGTAATTGTCTTTATTGCATTTAACCACTGAGTTTCTCCCAGTGATCGATAGGGTTAAGTTATATTAACTGTGTTGCTGATGGAGTCACGCAATGGAGACAGTCATAATATTCTACTTAAAAACCAAAATCAGATCTCTTTGCTTGTGAATAAACTGATATATATTTGAAGATGTGCCGTCTATTAATAGATACATGTAACCCTGATACTGTAACAGTACCGCACGTTCAGGTCAATCCCTTGTCTTAGTACTGTTGTACATACCTATAGAGGTGCTCAATATTCCATCCATGATGTTACCATGGTTACATGACCTTGCATCTGGCAATGAATGAACACTTTGACCTCCAAGGCACTTACTGTTTCAATTACTTCTACAATATCTACAGAACAAAGCTGTACTGCTCAACAGAAAGTCTTTTTCCTATATTTGATACATGAACCTTGAAAGTAACAACAGGTAAGACTCATCTGACATCTCAAGCTATAAAGTGTGTTAAAAAACTGTGTTAGGGCTCATACCCGCTGTCATGGATTACTTGCATGTTACTACAATTTAATTTTAACCCTAGTAAAACCTTACACGCCGACACCTGAAAATAGTGGATGATCTCCCAGGCTCCTGAGAGAGGACCAGACAAATGGAGGGTAGAACTCAGCATGATGATACCATTTGCGGATTCATCAAACTCGGTCCACAGTGGCGGAGTGATGCCATCTGCAACATAGCGCTACACCGGGCAGGATATTAGGATGCAATTCGCTTTATGAAGTAGAGCCAGGCACAAGTTCATGGAGCTACACTTCGCATCACCCAGGAGGGAGGTCTCAAAACTTGCCAACTATGAGTAAAATGCATGTAAAGGGGTCTGACAATGGTTTCTATATTCACTGTCATTTTTATTAGAGTTGGGTTCCTTCTGCATTTTTTATTCTCTGAACACATAGGGCCTGATTCATTAAGGAAAGTAAAGCCCAAAAAAAATGAGCAACTTTGCACTTTGGCAAAACCATGTTGCATTGGATGGAGAGGAAAATTTCAAATGTGATGGCAGATTTATATTTGGGGTAGGGACTGCCCTAGATCAGCTTAAATTTCAGTGTACAAATAAAGGCATCAAGTATTTATGTGCTACATGACAAACAGCCAGTATTTAACTTATGCGCAAAATAATAAACTAATTTGCACCCCTTGCATTGTAACATGGTTTGTCCTGGAGAAAACTTACTCTTTTTTTTGCTTTACTTTCCTTAATGAATTAGGGCCCCTAATCTTCTATTTTTTTTGCATTTACTGCTGGTTAACACATTGTACAAGCCTACTCCCTACACTAGTAACAAACACATTTGCCATTCACATATATTTTTACTACCATTGTTAAATTCCAAAAAATGCCATTGGTTAGGTTACCTTATAGATCAGTGTTGGCTAACCTCTGACACTCCAGGTGTTGTGAAACTACAAGTCCCATCATACTCTTCCAGCAATAAGCTACAATATATTGGCAAAGCATCCTGGGACTTGTAGTTTCACAACACCTGGAGTGTCACAGGTTAGCCAACACTGTTATAGACTATTCTTTTATTTACATTATATTTATGGAGAACTATGGCCCGAGTTTTCTTAAACGTTCCTGACCATAACAATGTTAACACTGGTGTTATACCTCAATTGAGCATGAATAATTTTCTTGTGTCTTCGTCTACCAAAGCTAAGTTTAAATCAATATATGATTTGTGACATATATGGATCGGATATATTAGTGTTGGAGTGCAGAAGGGAACTAATTCAGCACTATTTTTGCAGTTATCTGTGCATCACATTCTTAAATGTTCAGTACTGTGTGAAATTATAGGCCCTATGTCAACAAATGCAGTGAGCAGAGGTTCTGGAAATAAGATTTACAAATTAAACATTTCCTCTAGGACGAAAATGGCCGGTTCAAGGAAAGCCAAAGCACGTGAGATCCCTGTCCATAAATACAGGTTAATGTGCTATATGAGAGATCTGGTCCTGACATTAGGTGAGTGGATGCTTTATATGCCTAGTGCTGTCTAGCTCGCTCTTCAGTTCTGAGTTAGACTGAAAGCTGTATATAGTTCAAGTTTAGGACCTTCTAACCTATGATGACAACTGCTACCCTAAGCACTTTAGTTTAATGCTAGGGAAGGAATGGGATGTTTACCAAGGCGCATTTACTGCTCCTAAGCACTTGACAAGCTATACCATTATTTATTAATACATGGCTGGTCAATTGCTTGTCAGGTAATGATCCTGCATTTGCTACCATTGTATGTTTGCTGTATCCCCCTAATGCACTTTCCTGATGAATATGTTGGATCCTTAAAAATAAAGGATAACACTGGACGAGAGCCCCACAATTTAGAGAGAAGTTTTCATAAAGGACCATTATATATCCACTGCCAAGTACTTAGAAGGAAAGAGCAATGTCTGGGCAAATATATGAACACCCAATGCATTGCCTTATTTTTAAGTGGTATCTGGGTATCTCACAAACCAGCATTGCTTAGTTCTAAGAAGGAAGGGACAGTATATGGATCATTTGTGCAATGGGGAAAGTCTATGACCTCTTCTAAAGACCTAAAGACCTATTCTATTAGTAATATGTGGTCTTGCTGCCAATTGAGAGTTGAAGGATAACTGCAGTCTCGTCTGTTTCATTAGGTGAAGTTTAACCTCACTGTATCTCTGCCAGTTGGGGTGATGCCCATGATAGTGGCTAAATAGTTTGTTAAGCTGGGGTAAAGGAGGTCCTATAAAGAGCATAGGACCCCTGTATCAGAATTTCCTGAACCATAGAAGGTTCTTATAATTTTGTAATGAAAATCTGTGACACCCACGTTTTAGAAATTTGCGCAGAACATAAAGGGCCGGTTTCAAGTCCAAGTTAGGTTTTAAAAGAACACACAGTTTGTGCGTCGTTCTGCTCGTGTTCAAATCATATCTTACCTTAAGATACATTGCGATTTGAATAGAGGTGCAAATACATTCTGTATAAAAGGTACTTTCCGTAATAGAACAGTATACGCACGCGTGTTTTTAAAATGATTTCACATGAGAACGCACATAAACTTTTATTTGATCAAACGTTAAAATAGCAACCGCTAACAATATACTAATTAATTATTTTTTTTTAACCCTTTTTGCCGTGTCGGTCATCACTATCATCCGCAGTGGTTGAAGTGGGGGTGTATACGGTGTTATGCCATACTGCCACTTCTCCTACTGCCTTCATTGTAAAACTAACACATTCCATTCACTTACATTCCCATTACATTTGTACCACCGCTTCTAAATTTCCAGTGCGATCATTGATCATCCGGCACTTACACCTGTCATACAGCAGCTGTAAAAGATACAGCTGAAAACAAGAGCACTTACGATAAACACAGGATGTGACCTGACCACATCTGCATATAGTCCAGCCTGCCCTCCACTATTCCGCCTTGTGAGTCGTAAGGGGTCATAAGAGTCAGATGTGCGCGGATATGAAATCTGTGCAACTGCGTTCAGTTGTGTAAGTTTGGTTTCTAGGCAGGGTGAAACCTCGCCATGTATGCTACACAAATGGACTTGAATCAGACGCAATATCCCCAAAATTAACTTTTATAGTAAATTACATATTATGGAGAGGGGGGGGAATTAAATGTTTTGGTAAAAATGGGTACTATGATGGGAAAACCATGGGATCCCTACCCCTGTCAGATTTACAACGGAGATTATTCCTTAGCACCCAAAGTGTTTATAGTTACATATAAGTGGCAGAGACCATGGGGTAAAGTTATCAAGCTGCGGGTTTGAAAAAGTAGAGATGTTGCCTGTAGCAACCAATCAGATTCTAGCTGTCATATTGTAGAATGTACTAGATAAATGATAACTAGAATCTGATTGGGCAGCACAGTGGCTAAGTGGTTAGCACTTCTGCCTCACAGCACTGGGGTCATGAGTTCAATTCTCGACCATGGCCTTATCTGTGTGGAGTTTGTATGTTCTCCCCGTGTTTGCGTGGGTTTCCTCCGGGTGCTCCGGTTTCCTCCCACACTCCAAAAACATACTAGTAGGTTAATTGACTGCTATCAAAATTGACCCTAGTCTGTCTGTCTGTCTGTGTGTATGTTAGGGAATTTAGGGCCTGATTCATTAAGGTACTTAAATTAAGAAGGTTCTTATTTAAGTCTCCTGGACAAAACCATGTTACAATGCAAGGGGTGAAAATTAGTTTTCTGTTTTGCACATAAGTTATATAGCCTATAGCAACCAATCAGATTCTAGCTGTCATTTTGTAGAATGTACTAAATAAATGATAACTAGAATCTGATTGGTTTTTCAAACCTGCCGAAAAACTCTCAGCTTGATACATTTACCCCCAGGTGTCTGTTAATGTGTTCTACTTCTTGTTCCCCAAATGTGTACATCTGTCTTCATCTACAAAGAACCTGCATTTTCAGATTGGTATTCCCATGATCCCCAAAATGGTGTCCTTCTCAACTCCTCTGCATTAATGCACATAGCCAATCCCTGTTAATTACTTTACGGTTTGTCATTCAGCACATTTGGGGGTAAATGTATCAATCTGCGGGTTCTTCAACACCCGCGTGTTCAGCCTCTTCCGCGATTAAATTTCAAGCGGCGCTGCATTGTAAAGGGAAGTTAACCCTTTACAATGCAGTGCCGCTTGAAATTTAATCGAGGAAGAGGCTGAACACGCGGGTGTTGAAGAACCCGCAGATTGATACATTTACCCCTGGTGGTGGGATGTATCAAAGTGTGTTTTTTATGCATTTTTTTAAAACTGCCATCAAGCGAATGTGGTTTTCAAACACAATCTATACTCTCTAGTAATCTGAGGTTTGTATAAAGTTCACTCCGATGTGTGGCGGTACTGAAAGACGCAAAGTGATTTGCAAGCTGAACATCATGCAACAAACATTTCTCCTGATTTAACCCTTTGCAATGCGTCCAGATTTAACCGACATGTAGCTTTAAGAGATGGCTCTGTGCGTCCCATAAGCCTGGCGCAATTTAATGTGATGATGATGATGACTGGCACATCTGTACGCTTCTATTTAAGTTGTACGCATCATGAGATAAGTGTCTAAGGGTGAGTTTCAATTGTCGGCAATGTCTCCCCTGCATATATTGCCAGCTATTACAGTGGGAATCTCCTCTAATTTTTCTGCGCACCTCTATGGGATAGGAGAAAACAGTGAGTGAAGATTCCTGTAAAATCTCTGACGCGAGCTGTCTCCGTGGACGTTCCGGAGACACTTCACGCCAAATCGAATTTCCCCCTAAATGTATTGTTTTGCCTATTTTGTACCCACCTGTAAATCGGGCACCTCTGTATGAGCGTCATACTAAAAACGCATGTCATTAGACCAATCTCGCCAATGAGAACCACGTCTAAAGAAAATGTAATCCTTTTGTGTGGTTTTTCTGTGCAGTTTTGCAGGTCCGGATCTCAAAACCGGCGCTGCCATTTGCTGTCTTCCTGTTTGATGTGCAGCACGTGCATCATTTGATAGCCCTTCTCTGATTTTTTTTCTATTTCATTAATGTTTAATTATTTATTTATTTTAAACCGTGGCTGATACCAGTCTGTAACAATAGCTGTTAATCTTATTTATTTTGTTAAGTAGGCAAAGTAAGTGATTTCACAGCAATAATGGCAAAAGATATATAAAAACTGTGACACACCACACTGTAACACTGGATGCTTCATACCTCTCCGTAACAATATAAACAGCATGGCTTATAGCACAAAATAACAGCAAACTGACTTATTTCTAGAGCTTCCATGTGTCCCTGTTGTCTCAGGAAAACCCCAGTTTATTCCACTGGAAATACTTAACAATGCTTATTTCCTGCTCCCAGAACCCTGGTGTACACAAATTAACAAGATTTATATAACTCTTTTACTTTATTAAGCATCCAAAAAGAAAATATGGGACCCCTACTTATGCCATACTGTAATACCAGAAACAATATACCTGAAACAACACTGTAAGAATAGAGACAACATATCCCACTCTGCAGATATTCGCTTATCCTGTCTCATGAACATTTCAAACTGAGGGCTGTGTCTCTGACAAGGGCACAGTTCAGCATAGTACCATTAGCATAGAAACGGGTTACCATTCTGCAATGGGGCAGCGGTCCGAGATTACACTCTGCTGCACATCCCATTTAGCCTTTGTCTAGTCTGATCAGGGGTCCTCACACTAGAGAGGAATGTTTTCCTTCCACCATTCCGTAATGGAGGCACGGAGGGAGAAAACAATATTTTAAAATCATTTTTAAAGTTCTGAAACTGTCCATTAAACATATCTTTATACCTAACGGACTGCACAAGAGGCGCACTTGTTCACTTCTGAAAGAACAGGCAAAATCTCCAGTGGGTTGGGAGCCAGATCTAGTGGAGGTCATACACACGGAGCACTATGTTCGCAGAGCACAAAGCCTTGTCTTTACACTAGTGCACCTAGATGGTCCACCCAGCATATATTAAGGTGTATTCCTACTCTCAGGAGATATCCCCACAATCTAGAGGTGGTCTTGGTTTGCAAGGAAGCGGAACAACATCAAGAGGCACACTGTAACACAAGTGTAAACATCACATCAAAAGTCCAAATTCCTAACAATTTAAGAACAACCCTTTCATTAAATAAAACTGTTCAGTTTTTTCTCCTAATGTACTGCTTAGTGTCCCCCATTTTTCTTATTTAAAGCCTTGGAGCAGTGCTTTCGTGCCCTAAGTGCGAGAAAAAGGTATAAAAAACAAAAAACGTGCAAAAGAGCACCGAACTGGCCCTCCTCTGAAGAGAAAAGGCCCTAATCCCCAACCCCCAGAACCAAAAGGTCTCTTAGGGGGCAAGGGTCCTTAGCCCCCCTTCACTGTAAGGCTAGGGGGGCCCTTTTGCCCCTGGGATCCGCCAAAGCTTCACCCAGGGCACGCCAACTGGCCCACTCCTGGAGGGGAGGGCAACGATGGAGTCCAGGGGGGCCGGAAACTAAGGGCCACACAGCCCCCCCCCTAGATCTTCGGGAACGCAGAGCCCATAAGGGCCTACCTGCATCCCTAAAATCCATGAAACAAAAAAACAGAAATGTGAAAGTGACAAACAAAGGGTGTAATAAATAGAAAAATAAAAAAGTGCTGTGTGCTTATGGCCACTTGGTTTATCATCATCATCAGTTATTTATATAGCGCCACTAATTCTGCAGCGCTGTACAGAGAACTCATTCACATCAGTCCCTGCCCCATTGGGGCTTACAGTCTAAATTCCCTAATATACACAGACAGACAGACAGAGACTAAGGTCAATTTTGATAGCAGACAATTAACATATTAGTATGTTTTTGGAGTGTGGGAGGAAACCGGAGCACTAGGAGGAAACCCACGCAAACACAGGGAGAACATACAAACTCCACACAGGTAAGGCCATGGTCAGGAATCAATCTCATGACCCCAGTGCTGTGAGGCAGAAGTGCTAACCACTAGGCCACTGTGCTGCCCATTTATCTCTTAAACTAATCATACAAATAAGGGGATGTTGGGACGTCATTTGTTATGTTGCAGTTTTGTGTGCTTGAAACTTTTTAATACTGGGTAGAGTTAGCCTAGAAATACGATTCTCCACAAAAGCTCAAGGCATAAAATGCATCCGTTAAAAGTAAATGGTGAGATTCGATCTCCCGAAGCTGAAATCAAATCATTTTACCGAGTAGAAACGACTCTGCACCCTTTCTCACATGAAAGAACACCAGAAAAATGTGGCGACTCCACTCCTATCCTAATTCAATCATCTTGATTTTAATTTATTTTTAAACCTGCTCTTGGCACTGCCACAAAGAACCAGGTGGAGCGGTGTATCTACCAGGAACTTATCTAGGAACGTCCCTGCTTCACCCAACCACTCCCATCAACCTGTGCAAAAGTCTGTTCTTCGGCAAACACCGCCATCTTGCTATGCCAAACTATGTGGTTTGGGGGAAGCCTCAGTCGTTTTGTGAATGAGGCTATATGCCAACGGTAAATGTTGCAGATTTTGCAATAAGTGATAAGTGCACTTAGTAGAATACTTGACATGAGCAAGAAAAAAAATAGAATTTTCCTTGGAAATATGGGTGTAGAATGGTAAAAACTATGGGGGTATAAAAAAACATGGGTCATGCAAAGGCCACTTTGGTAGAATAACTCAACACACTGCTCATTCTTATATGTGGTACACTACCATGCATGCACTGCTTTCCCACATTTAATCCATGCATATTTTTCTTTTATATACACTGTATGGAGTTAGTGGACGCTGATTAATCATGCAACACTTCAAAATCCATAACCCAGATGGAAACTCAAAGACGTCTCTCAAGGAAAAGCAGAATCGGAAAGTCAGGATACATTTAACCTTCATAAATCAGATCAATGGCAGCTGTTTAAAGCCGCCACTTAAAAAATGTCTATATAAAAACGAAAAAAAAAAAAAAAAAAGAAGAAGTAATCAATTTAGGCAGAGAAAAAAAAAACTATCCACAGTCCAAGGGGTAAAAACGAA